>CBVK0100981113.1:0-23503 GCA_900067695.1 Picea abies
CTCTTCCGATCTCACTATTTAAAAATTTGAAACATATCTAAAACATATAGAGATATCCCTCTCTGAAGTTGGAAGGGCTAGATCCCAACTTCAAAAGCAGTTGGATAAAGTTACCTCTTGTAGATTTCTTCTTCTGAACAACCTCTAGGAAATTTACAGAGCGCTAACACATATACCGCTTCAAAAGGAGTCATGCGTGTAGCTGTATGGTAGGAAGTGTTGTACCACCATTTATCTAGGGGTAACCATTGAACCCACTGATTTTGATTTTCAGAGGCAAAACACCTCAGATATGTTTCCAAACATTTGTTGAAAAATTCCATTTGACTATCAGTTTGGGGATGATAAGTTGTACTGAGATGCAATTGGGTTCTCTATAGCTTGAACGGTTCTTGCCAAAAATTTCTTGTGAAAGCTGGGTCACGATCAGAAACAATAGAGTGCGGCATGCCATGAAGCTTGAAGACCTGGTTCATGAAAATATGAGCCACCATGGATGCAGTAAATGGGTGTTGAAGAGCGCATAAATGAGCATACTTGGAAAGGTGACCCACAACCACCATTATGACTTATTTATTTCTCGATTTGGGTAAGCCGGTAATAAATTCCATAGAGATATCCTTCCAAATAGCAGGTGGAATTGGAAGCAGTTGTAGTGTGCCCGGAGATTTGACTGTTTCTCCCTTGTTGCGTTGACACACATCACATTCAGCGACAAAATTTTGGATGTCCTGTTTCATACCATCACAGAAAAAAGAACGTTTGACCCTGTCATAGGTTTTGGTGAACCCGGAGTGCCCCGTTATGGGTGTAGCATGAAGCTCAGAAAGTACCATCGATTTAAGCTTTGATTGTTTACTTAAATACAAATGGCCTTTGTATCAAAGCTCATCCTGGAGCCAAGAGTACCCTAGTGGAGCTGGAACATTGGTCTGCAATTACTAGATCAGATGCAAACTTTTGGGATCTTGTAGCCATTCCTGGCGAACAACTTGGAGCCAATCTGGTACAATGAAGGAAAGAGAAAAAAGGGATCCTTCCTCTTCATATTTTCGGGACAGTGCATGTGCCACCACATTGTCTTTTCCTTTCTTGTAAATCATATCCAAAGAGCTTAGTCACCCATTTTTGTTGGTCTGGGGAGAAAATGCGTTGTTCCAGAAAGTACTTGAGGCTTTGATGGTCTGTCTTAATTTGGAAACGTTGCCCCAAGAGATAAGGGCACCAAAAATCAATGACATGCAGAATATCAAACATTTCCTTTTCATAGATGGGTTTGCCTAGGTTCCTTTCAGATAGTTTCTTGCAGGTGAAGGCCAAAGGTTGACCCTCTTGCATAAGGACAACATCGATTCCTTTCCTTGAGGTATCACATTCCAACACAAAGTTCTTTTTGAAATCGGGAAGGGCCAGAACTGGAGTGGTGCACATGACCATCTTCAAGGTTTGAAAAGCTTGCGCAGCGGCTGGAGTCCAAGTGAAAGAGTTCTTTTTTAGGAGAGCAGTGAGAGGTGTTGCAATATTTCCATAATTCTTAACAAACTTGTGATAATACCCTGTTAAGCCCAGAAATCCACACAAGATTTTGAGAGTCTTTGGGTGCGGCCAATCTTGCATAGCTTCAATCTTTTTCAGATCCACCCTGACACCATCCTTGCCGACTAGATGACCCAAGTATTCTACTTTTGAGGTGCCAAAAGCACATTTAGATTGTTTTAGGAAAAGTTGGTGCTGAGAGAGTAGATGGAGAACTCGATCCACATGAGTAAGATGGTTTGTCCAGGTTTTTCTATAGATGAGGATATCATCAAAGAAAACTAAAACAAAATGATGGAGAAATGGATGGAAGACATGATTCATGAGGCTTTGGAAGGTGGAGGGGGCATTACACAAGCCAAAGGGCATGACCAAAAACTCATAGTGGCCCTCATGAGTTTGAAAGGCCATCTTGGGAATGTATGCCTCTTTCATACGTATCTGGTGATAGCCCGAGCAAAGATCAAGTTTAGTAAAAAATTGGGTGCCACACAATTCATCCAGGAGGTCGTCAATGACAGGAATGGGAAATTTGTCTTTAATGGTCAGTTTGTTGAGGGCATAGAAGTCAAGACACATTCTCCACGAACATTCTTTTTTCAGGACCATGACTACAAGAGAAGAGTAAGGGCTCGTACTAGGGTGGATAATGCCTAAATTAAGGAGTTCCTGGACCATTTTCTCAATTTCATTTTTTTGTGAAAAGAGGTGGTGATATGGACGGATATTGGGAGGAAGGCTTCCAGGTACAAGGGTGTTATTGGGAAAAATATCCTACGGACTAGCAAACTAGGGTTAGACTTGCATGCAGATTTTAACCGTAAAGAAATTAATTTTTAACCTACCACCCAAGAAAGCGGGAAAAGCGCAACGAAGGATCTACACCAAACATCAGTAAAAAGGTTAGTAGTTCCTTTCCATGCATGTATTGTGAAAGACGGGTTTAAGTTTTGGGTGGTAGGTTAAAAAGTAATTTCTTTATGGTCAAAATCTGCATGCAAGTCTGACCCTAGTTTGCTAGTCCGTAGGGTATTTTTTCCAACAACAGAGTTGGCGACCATACTGGGGAAGATACTCTTTAGGGTTTCCGGATTTAGTTGAGTTTTTGGGTAGTTTAGGAGATTAGATTTTCTGTTTCTTTGCCTGTCTTTTTCTGTAAGACCTGAGCTAGCAGGGAGCCTGGTTCTTTATACCAGTTTTCCCTGACTGTTGCTTGACGGTAATTGTCAGGACACACAGAGGTACACATGGCCTGCATAAGGCCTGCATGCGTGTACCCGTGCCCTAACCTCTTACATCCCGCGTGTGAATGCTAGCTGTAGAGGTTTCAGTAGCGTGTAGGATTTCAGAGAGCTTGAGAGGCAGTCCTCCTCTTCTCTGTCAGAATTATACATTCTCAGGGGGTTTTTTGGATCATGTCTGATTCTTGCTGGTGCACAGTCTTGTCTTAGTTTTTCTTGTTGTGTTTTGTTATTCTTTGCAAATATTTTTTTTTTCTTTTCTGTTAGAAGAAGAATCCAAGCCTTCAAGGGACCCTGGTTGTCAATACCAGAGGCCTCTTCTGGGTATGGGCTGCCTGTTTTTATTTTTTCTTAGAAGTTATACATACACACGGCCTGTACAAGGTTAGACCGTGTGTACACGCATGTTGTTTCAGTTCTGAATGCGTTCGCACGTGTTCTGTTTCAGTGACAGTAGCGTGCTTGACAGACTGCTTTTTAATCAAGGTGGGGCAGTCATCCCTTCTTTTGGTGAGAATTATTGCTCTTAGGTGTTTAAGTCTAGGGTTGAAGAGTTAGTAGGTTACGACCTCTTACCCTTAAGCTGCTTTTTCTTAGTTGATAGTTGTTAAAAAAAAAAAAAAAAAAAAATTGTTTTATGGTTTTTAGACAAGCGTAAGAGTCAGTGCTTTCTTGATTTCCATTGTGTGTCTTTTCTCTGATTCTTTGCGATCTGTGCTTTAAGCCAGAATTTTGTTTTTTCTTGGTTTTAGGCTTTTCAGTATTTTCCCTTTGTTGCTTGATTAGCACGTAAATAAAAAAATAAAAAAAATAAAAAAAATAAAAAAATCTTTTCATTTTCTTCTTTGTTTGAAGATTGTGTTTTTGCATCAATAGCTAGGGAGAAGTATTTTTGTTCATAAGTTTTTGCACTGCATTTAGAGCATAAGTAGCTTGTAGTCGAGTGAAATTCCTTTACATTTGCTACATGAATTCTTAGAAAAATTAAAAAGAAAAAGAAGTCTTTCTTTGTGAAAAGTTGTTGATTTTTGCATTTAGTAAAAGTCTTTTGTTTCCATATTTTTTCATTCATTTTTGCTTTGAGTATTTACACATCATCAGTTTCACCTTCATACCCCGTGACGTAAAAAATCCCATAAAAGAAATGCTAATTTAAAATCTATTAGACTTTTTGTTTGTAGGGTTCATACACTAGTTCAGGACTAGGGCCTTGGATTAGGTTGGAGAGAAAACTCTCCAAGGCCACTCAAAACTAAACATTGGAGTCTGTGATAGGGAGTGTAGAAGTCCAGTTTCGTGGAAGTTATCCAGGACCCCCCTCTAACACAGGGGTTAAACATGAGGTCGTGTGAGGAAAGGTAGCGGAGATAACCCCTCCAAAGTCGGACCAAGCGTAGTGGAGAACACATATCGAGGGATTGTTGTGGGATTCTGTCGATTTCATTTGCCATGGGGCTTCGTGGGTCTCAAATTAGTTTGAGGTCCTTAGTTGTATTCCGTACCATTTTCTCTCAATACCCTTGACATGTTTTGGGCTTGATACCTTTCTCATTATGGTCTACTCGACTTTCGACTGTACCCGCCTGGTGACTGTTCGCGTGCTGGCAAACTAGTTGCCAATCTTTTTAGGGACATACACAGGTGACTGCGAGGGTATACCGCGGTACTTAGGACAGAAATCGGGCCACGCTTTGCAGAGTATACCTGGAGGGTGCTTCCATATTCGAGTTGCACTTGCACCGGTAAGTTGCTCTAGTGTTGGTTGTTGTAACTGTTCTTCAAAATAGTTAGTGATTGCTTGTCTTATCTCTTAGGGGCTTCTTTTTAGTGTGTGTTACTGTTTGAACGTGTAGAATACATTAGCATGTCTTGGATCTTCTCACACAGTGGAGGATCCCGAGCTCCACCGGTCACGAAGGCTTCTGGGCCTGCCGCCGGTTATACTGGAGCCACCCCCGCCACCATTGAGGCGGAGGCTAGACCAACAAGGGTATTTCGAAGAAACCGGGTTACAAACCATTGTGCCCAAACAACTCATGGAGGAATCAACCGCCAATCTTGGCTCGGTTGAAACCCCAACCACTGATACTTAGCAATCAGTCATTGTACCAATCCAATTTTTTGAATGCCTGTCAGTGCCTCACACAGCTATGGAAACAAACGCTGTTATATCCTCTAGAAATTCTTCCATTCCCACCACCATTGCTACCACAGGAGAAGCATCTCCTAACTTGCCATCGTCGGTCTGAGACACCATGGTCTCAACCACAACTACGTCGCACAGTGGACCGATCCCATCTATCGCGGCGGCCACAACTCCTTTCACACCTAGTGCGACAGGCTTTCTGTTTTCATATGGTATGCCTAGTTCGGGTACAAGTCCTGCACTCACTCACTCCACTTTACAGACTTTGGGTCTGGGGGCAGGGATCTCTAATGCTCCTCTGCAAGGTCAACTTGGGGGCATTCCTGTCCCTTTTAACACTTTTCCTTACACTGGAGGTCATATATCTCCTTCGTCCCCTTCACTTGGTGGTCTGCATCAGCAGTCCGCCGGGAAGCCTGCACACACTAGTTCATTTGGAGCCAGGAGTCAAGGAACACCTACGCACACTATGCTGGTAGGTTCTTCACCATTTGTTTGGAACGGGACATTTGGTAACAACACTTTCGCATCCACCGCTTTCCCGTCTAGGGGCACTCCCATTTTTGGACAGTCTACTCCGGTGCAAGGTACTATTCCTGCGTTGGGGGCACATATAATAGGACCTTGGAACTCAGGACAAGGATCTGTTCCCTCCTCTAGAATGTCGTTCTGGGGTAATTCTTTCCACAGTCAATGGAACCCTAGACAAACTTCTATGCCTCTCCCATCAGGACCGGCATGGGGTAATCCTTCCCAAAGTCCTTCAAACATGATGCATGCCCAACATCCTATGTCCTTCATGGGGAATCAGCCAATGATATCTCCACAGATGCAAAATCCTTACACTGGTCAGGGCCATGGTTTCTACCAGAATCTGGGCCAACAGCCAAACTTTTCCTAGCAACCTAGTGCCAGTCAAACTCCAGGACCCTTTTTCCCAGGCTATCAGCAACAACCCAAACTACCATTCCTGGTGACGTTACACTTTCCAGATTTGACAAGGTTGTTAAATGATCCTATTTGTCATGATCCACATTGGCCTCCTATGCCAACGAAGTTGCCTTCGGACATTCCTAAGTTCGAGGCCAAGCCTAATGAAGATCCAGGTGATCACGTGACTACCTTCCATCTTTGGTGTTCATCTAACTCATTGAAAGATGACTCTGTCTAGTTGTGATTGTTTCAACACACTCTTATCGAGAGTGTCGTGAAATGGTACATCGAGCTTGATCACTCAAGATACTCTTCTTTTGGCGAACTGGCAATGGCCTTCCTTAACCATTTCTAGTTACTTGTGAGATACAACGCTGGCATAGAGCTTCTTGCCAATTTCAAACAGACAACAGTGGACCATATCTCTGATCATATCCGAGAGTGGACACACTGAAAGAGTCTAATCAAAGTACCAGTCCCACCAGCATTCCTGCTTGAGTAGTTCCTTAAGTCTTTAGTCCCACAATTATCCAAGGACATCGCGACTTCAAGAGTTTTCTCCAAAGAAGATGCCATCATGAGGGCTCAACAGTTTGAGATCATCTATTCTCAGTCTGGTTTATTATACAACATCCTACCAGATGCACCATGATCAATACTGGATAAAACTAGATAGAGAGTTAGACCACATGCCGATGGTATTGTTGGCTCAGCACAAACCAAGCCCGCTGAGCAATTGACAAAGAAATTGCAACAGTTATCTATACAACACTCAGGGGCCAGCCAGACTACTGCTTTGGTTGCTCCTCCTACCCAAACATCGAAAGTACACTCCATGTAGTCAACTAACCCAAAGGCCACCCAGCAGCCTGAAGGGAAGAAAAAACAATGAAAGAAGGGTAAGGGGGAGAAAAAACCCACTCATAATGTTGGCAAGGGCACCATGGAAAAATGGAAGGTGAGGTATCCATGCAACTTGTGTGTGGAAGACCACCCGACCCATCTATGTCCTCCACTTCCAGAGGCCCAAAAGTTTGTCACACAACAGCAGCAAGCAGTGTTGACTAATCCCTTTCAACATGGGCAAAATTTAACTCAAGCCTCTACAAGTACCGAAGGGGGCAGCCAAGTGTTATCCATAATTTTGGTCGTCGTGATGATGTCATGATGATGTTATGATGATTGAAAATCAAGCTCTCCACTAAGAACACTTTCCTGAGAAAAGTTACATTTGTCTTCTTCCAGAAATCATGCTTTTAAAGGATGTTCGCAGGCTACCCATATATCTGCCTGCGAGAATGCCTGATTCTCGCAGGCTGCATTAAGCTAGGGTGCAAAGGGTTCGCACTGTAACTAATAGCCAGGGTGAAAACATGTTCCAAAGGGAGGAAAAAGATGAAATCTCGAACCTTCTAGAAGAGAATCTTCTAGAAACATGAGTTGGCTTCGAATGGTTATTCAGGTGCTGGCATTCTAGATATCTTGGGATCATTTCCTATCCAAGTAACTAATATATCTTCTCCTATATATTGAGGAGATTTCTCATGGAAAGGGTTAAGCAAACAAACAGTAAGCTAGCTAGAGATTGATTAGAGAATTAGTGCAAGACTGTATGGAGGACTGATGCTACAGCAGCAAGAGAATGCTACAGCAGCAAGAGACAACAACAAGGTCATCACAAGTGGTTGATTTTCTTCATGCATGAGCAAGTGTGTGTGTCAGAGCTAGGAGCCATCGAAAGGAGACCTACGACATCAAGGCTCAGGTTGTAAGTTTCACTTTCAATTAATTCAATATAGTAATATGTCCCTTTCCCATAAAGATGATGTCACTTTATTACATAACTCCTTGATCATATGTATAGACTAGCTATTGAATATATTAATCTGCCTTTACTTCGATTGGTTTGTACTGTTGTGATCTGAACGGAACAAGACCATTGGAGCAAATCTTGAAACAACAGAGATCTAAGGAAAGCATTCATAAGGTATGTCCATGATCCTCATCTCTCAGTTCATTCAATAAGCTAGATCTAGGGAAAGTGTATTATTCTGTCTTGTTTTGTTCTAGATCCAGGTGGATCTAGGGAGATCGGTTTGTGTCCGCACTCACGGATTTATCCTGAAACAAAATTGGCGAATCTGCTGGGGATCTATCCCTTTTTTCTTTATGGTTTTTTGAATTTCCTGTGGCCATTTGCTCTATTTGAATTTTTCTCCTATTTTGTCAGTGTCTGAGTCCTCGGGATATCCTGAGAGACCTTCTGGGTCTATAAGCCAACTTGAATTTTGATTGCATTTTCAAATTTTTCATTATCTTCAGGGATTCTCGCACTGTGTCCATTGACAGCCTACGAGAACAAGTCAAGTTCTCACTCTTAATATATAGTCCAGTGCAAACATCTCGCACTTTGCTTCAAAGTAGCCTGCGAGAACACTATCTTCTCGCACTGTGTAAGGTTGCTTGCCTGCGAGCAAGATTTTTGAAATTTTTGAAATTAAGTTTTGACTTTGTCAATTGCTCAGAACAGTTGAATTGTATCTTTTTGGCTTATTGGGTCATTGACTTATATGTCTCTTGCTTCAGTTTGCTTACTGGAACAAATTTAGGGTTTCTAGGTCTTTCTTGCCCTTGGTAGCTTGACTTTCGTTTCTTAGCTCTGTTTGGCATTTTCTTTCTCTCCGACTTCTGGAGTTGAGTGTGTCCGAATGACTGGGAACCAGTGATTGGTAGAGAGTCAAGTGTTTTGTGGTTCTCATTTGCTTGGTGGTTTGAAAGAAAATTTTTCATTTGCATTGAGGAACTCATTGGTTTTCTTTTGTTTTTACTTTCGTTGAAAGTTTTGGATTGGGTTGTTTGTTTGGTTCTTTATGATTTGGTTTTCTTTTCTCGTTAATTAGAGTTCTTCTTGGAAAGTGAGCAACAAGTTTTATTTCAAGAGTTTGTTTTTTCCTTTTCGAAAACATTGAAAATCGAGTTTTAGAGTTTGTTTGAAAAAAACATATGGAAATCGTTCATTGATATATGATTGTTAGCATTGGCATCTGAACGAAAATTGAGCATTGCACTTGCATTGTAGTACTGAGATTGATTTGGAAGATACTCTCTCTCCCATAACTAGGATTCATGGAATGAAAAGAATTATATTTCATCATTATCCTTGCATTATTTGGGTCAGAGTTATACATCATGAGTTTCACTTCCGTTACCTTTGAGTAAACAACAGCTTTTAAAAACATTGCGTAATATTAAAATTTACCTAGTAACTTTTTTCTAGGGCTCTTTTACACCAACATTTAGCTAGGCTAGTGCTTTGGAGTAGGAAGAGAGATACACTCTCCAAAATCTCAAAAACATACAATAGCATCTTGAGTTAGGGAGTGTTAAATTCCATTGGCAGCATATTGTCCTGGGACACCCTTCTAACACAAGGGTCAAGCACTAGGTCGCATTGGTGTTGGCAGAGTTACTAACCCTACTTTGTTGACATCGGTGTAGAGATTGCATGTATTATGGGGATCACTCCGAGGTATACCCACAATTATGAGTGGAATCCTTTGAATTGGTTTTAGTCTAGATACCCTGCCCTTGCATGTGGATCGGACTGACGGTTGTTCCCCCAGGCTGTACTGTTGTTTGTGGTGACCTTAGTGGCCTTTCTCTCTAGGTTCTTACCCAAGGTGACTGTGGAGGGGAAAGTCTTCACGGTACCTGGAATCAACGTTGATCAAACTCACTCGGGATCCTTAGAGGGTATACCCATGATTATGTGTGGGAGCTTGCACCAGGGCATAAGTCTGTTAAGCAGGTCGTCAACGTAACTTTTCCACCTTAGCCCCGCCCCTTCTTGTCTCGTTGTTGCGACGTTGGATTTCATCACCAACTAGTGGCTTCGATATTAGAAGGTATTGTTTGCTTGGTGATTGCTTCTAGATTTTGTTTACTAGTGTGTGTTGTTTGTTTCTAGAAGTTGACTATAGGATTTTCGTTGTGGAGTTTGTTACTTACTTACAATTGCTCCCCCATGACATTCACGTAGGATGCAAGGTTTATCCCTGGAACATCTGAATGTTTCACAGCCCTTGCATACAACAACACCTGAGGGCACCCCTGAGGACTCTCCTCGTCCGGGTGAAATCCCCCTTGTTACTCTACCACACGTGGACATAAGTGAATTCCAAGACGTTTCTACACCACCTCCACAAGTAGAATGCACTGATCCTCTAGGTGATTTTCGAATTACCAATACTATAGAGGACTATCGCATTCGTCGTGGTGAACGACCTGTTGAACGAGTAAATCCTTCTGAAGAAACCACTGTTACATCTTCGGAATCAACTGTTGGGCCTTCTCACGGTGTAGTAGGCCAAGATCCTTTTTGGTCCGGTAATTTCCGTCGAGTTATTTTCAGTACAAAGTCATCCCCTGTTTACGAAATCAACCCTCCTGTGTCTCCTGAGACAGAGACTACACCCGAGACTACCACTTATCGTTGTGTTCTTCCTCCCGAGATGGCTCATCTTGCGGATACTACGAGTGTCCAAACCGGAATTACTGCAACTACTCTTCCTCCTATCAATACCCAACGAATGCCTGAGGCTAACCCAAATTTACCTCCTGGTTACCATGCGTTGAATCCTTGGTTGAATGTTTCCCATCCAACACCTCCACAAACCCCAGCCGGTTCTCCAAGTGGTCCTCTGTTTCCTGGGCATCCTATTCCCGGTTTCATCCCGACACTCCCTCAGTTTCCTACTGGCAATCCTAATCCTAGTGGCACTATCCCGACTGTTGCACCAAACTTCCAAATTCCCATTGGTGGACAGGGTGGTACGGTTCCTTTTCCTTTTCTTGGACACAACACAGTTACCACGCAACCTACGGTTGGCACACAACTTCCGGGTGGAATTTTACCTACGGTAGGGGGACCAACTTCCCCTTTTGGGTAGAATATACCCCCTCAGTTGGCCCAGTATTGGAATCATCTTTTGCAAAACCTTCCTCAAAATGCTGGGGGGCAGACCACTGTCCCTCCTATAGGCCAACCATATCTAGGTGTAACTAATCCTATTTGGGGTTCAGGTCAAACTACTCAACCTCAGGTCCCTACTCAGACTCAAGGTCACAATCCTTGGGGTTACTACCCTATCCAGCCACCATCGAATTAGTCGGGATCGTCCCTTTATGGGCAGACTGCTTATGCTCCTACTGGTCTGCCAACAGGGCTTCCACCCCAAAGTCACTAGTACCCACAAGTGAATCGGCAGTTGCCTTTTCTTGCTACTTTGGATTTGCCCGATTTGTCTAGGATTCTCAACGATCCTATCCGTCACTCTCCCCAATGACCTGCTATTCCTACAAAGCTTCCATTGGACATTCCGAAATTCGATGGCAAGGCGGGAGAGGACCCTAATAATCATGTCATGACTTTTCATTTATGGTGTTCATCCAATTCGTTGATGGACGACTCCATTCGTCTCTATCTTTTTCAACGAACCCTCACTGGAGTTGCTGCGAAGTGGTACATTGAGTTACCACGAGGTTTCTTTTCCGATTTTCACACCCTCGCTATGGCTTTTCTCACACATTACCAGTTACCGATCCGTTATGATACTGGGACTCAGATTTTAACTTCCTTCAAACAAAATAAAAGCACTCATATATCTGATCATATTCATGAGTGGCGAAGGAGGCGACGTCTCATTAAACTTGAGCTTCCCGATCAGTTACTGGCATAATGGTTTACAAAATCTTTTGTGAACAAAATCGGTAAAGACATTGCTATGGGCGGTGTTGTTACAGAAGAGCAGCCTATAAGTCGTGCTCAGTATCTTGATCTCGTTTATTCACAAATGGGAACTCTTTATGATCTATTACCGGACTTGCCTCGTCCTGGTACTTCCAGCACTTCAACCACCCTAGCTGCTTCACATGCAGTCGATGGTGTGATTGGGACTACCCATGCCCCATCACATTCTGTTTCAAACACGACCCCAAAATCCAACTCTTATAATGTTCAAAGTGCTCCGTCTCCTACTCCTCCCACCGGTAAAACCTCTAAAGTGAACGATGTTCAGTCTACGCTGATCGGTAAGAACAAATCTAAGAAAGGGAGAGGCAAGAATAAGGAGAGTAAAAATAATAATCCGAATGAGAAAACCAAAACCCCTCCTGTTGAAGATCAGGATAAATGCAAACCCCGCTATCCTTGCCTTATCTGTGGTGATGATCACTACACGAAGGATTGTCCGAGACGTGCCGAGGTTAACAAGTTCCTTCAAGGAACACCCAAACCTTCTACTCCGGCAGTCTTGTCTCAACCCTTCCCATCTCAACAACAGGCTTCGTTGGTCATCCACGACCAACCCTCTACTTCTACATCATCTTATGTTTTCATGTGCACCGGTGATTCCAAGAAAGACAATGTTGCACTCACCACTAGAGCTAAAGACTATAATCCTTCTAAGGAGAAGGTTGACGACTTACCTCCTGATCTGGTACAGCCCTCTCCGCCGAATCCACCCACAAACAGTCCTCTTCATCTCGAACGACCGAGCCTTGATGCAGTTATACGACCACCCCCGAAAGGTGTGGTTAAGAAATCGGCATTCAAATCTCATGCTCGTGCGGCCCAGAACTATAGCATTGTCGAAGATCTGGCCCAAGCACCTTCAACGATGTCTGCCCTTGAGGTCCTTCAGTCTTGTCCTGCACAACGAAGGGCTCTGTTGAAAGCTATAGGTGGAATTGATCCCACAGATACGAATTTGATAGTCTTTGACTTAGAAGATCATATTCCAAGGTTACCCCCACAGCTTGTGTTTCAAATACAAGTTGTTGTCGTTGACAAGAGCATTTGTCGGACTGTTGTTGATGAGGGGGCCTCTACGTGTGTAATGTATTTTTCTTGTTGGAAAGCCATCGGCTCTCCCCCTTTAAGCGAATCACAAAAAACTTTGAGAGCCTTCAACGGCTCTGGTTTTAAGCCTTACGATGTTCTTCTGTCATTGCCTGTCACTCTCGAAGGTAAGACCGTCCAGGTTGAAGTGGAAGTTTTCGATGCTCCCCTAGATTACAATCTTCTACTTGGTCATAGCTGGGTCGATTCTATGCGTGTTGTTGTGTCAACCCTTTTCCGTGTCATATGATTTCCTCACCAGGGAAAAGTGTTTACGGTTGATCAACTTGCCTTCTTTAATGTCGATACTCACACTGGCAACGTGTCGTTCATAGCTAAAACCCCACTAGGTTACGAGAATGTTGGAGTCGATCTTTTAAAAGACTCGTCATTAATGGGTACTTTCCCCATACCACCACCACCCGATATTCCACGCCCGTCAGTTGCTTCTATTAATATGATCTCTACTGTGCCTCATGAACTTCCTATGTCTACTGACCCTTGGATAGTCCCTGATCCTGGAGATCATGTTCATTTCGGCAACGTCATGCCATTAAGTCTGGTTGAGTCTGCTTATCAAGCCATTCAATCGACAACCCTTACTACTTCTTCTTTTGACGAGTTGTCTCCCGATCTTTTCCGTGTCATCTTTCCCACTGACGAGATGATCATGTCCATCATGGAGGACACCCCTTGGGACGATGGACATCATCGTTCCATTCTGTTTCTGGAACAACAGAATCTTGAGAATTATCAACGGATTTCGACTCCGTCGACCGTTGTTGTTATATCCATTGTTTCCCAATCTCCATGAGATGTGTTTGCAGAAGGGAACCTCAGTAACATTTCTCCCACGATACCCATAGATATTTCAGTTAAACCTGGGATAGTCGAGAACGTTCATATTGGAGCTTCGTGTTCTCCCAAAGAAATTGTCACTTATACTTCCTTGTTTAAAGAATTTCGTGATATATTTGCCTGGAGTTACGAAGAGATGTCGGGTATTGACCCTGCTATCATTGTTCATGAAATTAATACATACCCCAGAGCTAAACCAGTCCGGTAGCACCTCCGTCCTGTCCATCCACGCAAAGCGGCAGCCATTAAACTCGAAGTTGAAAAACTTCTTAAAGCCGATTTTATTTATCCCGTGGCATTGACAGAATGGGTTTCCAACCCTGTACCGATCGATAAGAAAGGTGGTAGTATACGCATTTGTGTTGATTATCGGGATATTAACAAAGCTTGTTCGAAGGACAATTTTCCAACCCCTTTCGTTGACCAGATCGTCGATGATTGTGCCGGCAGTGAAATATTTTCTCTCATGGATGGATTTTTCGGCTATAATCAAATTAATATCGCTCTTGAGGACCAACATAAAACGGATTTTATTTGTCCTTGGGGTACTTTCGCCTATAGAAAACTCCCTTTCGGTCTGAAGAACGCAGGTGCAACGTTCCAACGTGCTATGTCTTACGCATTTCACGATATCAAGCATATTGTTCAACCTTATTTGGACGATTTGCCGACTCACTCTTTACGTCGAGTCGATCACCCTAATCATCTCCGAGCGATTTTTGTTCATTGTCGATTCTATCGATGTCTCCTTGGTTTCATTTTTTCACATCATGGGATCCGAGTAGATCCTATTAAGGTTGAGGTGATTCTTAATCTCCCTCCTCCTTCTTCACTGCACCAGTTACAAAGTTTGCAGGGGAAGGCAAACTTTCTTCATCGTTTCATCCCGAATTACGCCGAGATTACTCATGGTTTCACACGTCTTCTAAAGAAAGGTTCGGAGTTTGTCTGGGATAAGGTTGCTAACAACGCCTTTGAAGCTTTAAAATTATCCCTCACGAAAGCTCCTCTTCTTTTCCCTCCGGATTATAGTCGAGATTACTTTCTTTATCTAGCTGCGTTCGAGTATACGATCGGCATGGTTCTCGTTCAAGAGGATGATAACCACGATGAACATGTTATCTATTACTTGAGTAGAAGTTTATCATCCACGGAAATCAAGTACCAACATGTTGAGAAGCTGGCTTTGGCTGCTGTTCAAGCAGTTCAACATTTTCGTCATTATATTCTCTCCAGGAAGACTACAGTGATTTCACACTATAACCCCATGCAACATATATTGACACATCAATTGTTGGGGGGAAAGTACTCCAAGTGGATTGTTATTCTCCAGGAGTTCGATTTGGAATTCGATCACGCCACGTCGAAGAAATCCCTAGTTTTCACTGAGTTAATTTGTGATTTTCCCCACATGGCCATGGAAAAAGTAGCAATCGATTCGTTACCTGACGAGTCACTTTTCCTTATCAGTACTGACGATATTTGGTACGGAGATATCATTATATATCTCCAAACTCAAACTTTCGGGCCTGCTTTGTCTAGTTTCGAACGTCGTCGTGTCCGTTATCAAGCACGTCATTATATCATCCTCGGTGATACTCTCTACCGTCGAGGCATTGACTCTGTCTTTCGGCGTTGTTTGACTTTTGACGAAGCCAAGAAAGCTTTGAATGACTGCCATTCAGGAGCATGTGGTGGTCATATGTCTGGGTATGCTACTGCCCAGAAGATCTTACGTGCAGGTTACTTTTGGCCTTCCTTGTTCAAGGACTGCATTACTGTTGTTCAGAAGTGTCATGCCTTCCAGACCTATAATCAGAAGATTTGGTCGCATCCTGCTCCCCTTCATCCTATGGTCTCAGTAGGTCCGTTCGCTAAATGGGGCATTGATTTCATGACATGTCACCCTCACTTGGCCGGAGGGCATGGTTATATTATTGTAGCTGTCGATTATTTTACTAAGTGGGCCGAGGCGATGCCGACATTCGACAATACTAGGAAGACTACAGCGTTATTCCTTTTCAACCATGTCATCACTCATTTTGGTGTTCCTCGGGCTATCATTACCGATCACGGTAGTCATTTTAGAAATTATATGATGTCTGAACTTACAGAAAAGTTGGGCCTTCGCCATGATATCTCAACACCCTATTATCCACAGGCCAATGGCCAGGTCGAAGCCATCAATAAGATTCTTATAAATATGATTCGACGGATGATAGGAATCCATAAAACTAGTTGGCACACGATGTTGTTTTCAGCATTGTGGGTGTATTAGACATCTGTTAAATCTGCTACGGGATTCACGCCTTTTCGATTAGTTTATGGCATGGAAGTCATTCTGCCAATAGAATGTGAGATACCGTCTTTGAAGCTAGTTGTAGAACTCTTACCTAATACTTCTGCTGAGGAGGAACGTCTGTTGTATTTGATGCGATTAGACGAGACTCGTCGTGACGCTACTCTTGTAATCGAAGCCCAGAAGAAATGTGTTAAGGCACAGTATGACAAGCATGTCAAACCTCATGTCTTCTCTGAAGGAGATATTGTTCTTCTATATGAACAAGATAAAGATGTCTTAGGAGCTGGGAAATTCAAACCAATGTGGCGTGGGCCTTACATTGTTAGCAAAGTTTTGGAAAAAGGAGCGTATGAGCTGGTGGATTATGATGGTGTACCTTTGAGTGAACCCAGGAATGGGTTGTACTTAAAGAAGTACTATGCATAAGTCATTTGTGCATGAGTACTTGTATTTTATGTATCATACTACGTGTGTGTGTTACTTTAGTTTTGTTTTTGACATTATCTAGTCTCTACCCTTATGTGACGTTGTGTTTGATTGCCAGATGCTGGAGTATTCGCTACCTTATATTGGCTTCGCCGACGGTGCTAGTCGTAGTACTCGGAACCTAGCTTCCGCTGCATGGGCAATCTATGCCCCAACAAACGAACTCGTATCTCTACGAGGTATATGTCTTGGTCGAGCAACCAACAACATCGCAGAGTATAGCGCCATTGTTGAATTATTGGTGGATGCTATCTCTCTTGAAATTCATCATTTGGTTGTGCGACTTGACTCACAACTGGTAGTATTACATCTCAGTAATGTATATTCTATTCGAAGTCCTACTTTATTAAGGGTATATTTGCAGATTCGCCTCTTGGAACGACATTTTGATTATATTGAATATCAACACATTCCTAGATGTCTTAATACATTGACAGATGCTTTAGCTAATTATGTATTGGACAGGCATTTAAATCACTTATAAATCAAACACATTAAAATGTACACAATGTAAAGTAAGCCGGTAGAACCCATGTATATATATATATAACAATCAAAGCTTGTTTTTACAAAATGTGTCCGAAGACCAAAATATCAAAATTGAAGCTCATAGCTTCTACATAATGACATCAGGGATGATGTTCATGATAGCACATTAATTTCCTAGCAACTCTGTGGAGCAGTTGACCCATGGAGGCAGAGACTCCCATAGTGTGACGTTGATCGCGTCATGGAATCTCCTCCAGGGTCATATCTGGAACATCTACCATCAGACCCTCTAAGTCATGCTCCACTGTCAGATAGTCCTCGGCGTACTGTGGAACTGCTACTGCTGCCTCTCCTCGCCACTAGATAGGAGAACTGCCAGCAGGTCTATATGGTTCAACGTCTGTGTTATCGACAAGAATTTGGTGTTAGTATTCGGGTAAAACTATAAAAACAAAAACATTTAAATATGTTAAAAATACAAAAACATTTAAAAAAGATAAAATTGTTGTGCTTCTTATCGAGGTCTCCCCACTGTGCATCCTCAGGTAGTGCAAGATCTAGATCTCCTCTGAAATCCAGCCCAGCGTAGGCATAGTCATCCACCATCAACATCTGAGTCTGCAACCAGTCGAAGAAAACATTGTCATATTTGACAATGGGACCTGCCACATGTCGGGCCATAAGCCGACACCACCGTAATATCCTCGAATCTCTGGGACCAGGAAGATCCCACTCAGCCTGTAGACGGAATATCGGGACTCTCTCCAAGAATAAGGACACTAACAGAGACCCATAACCAAACTACTTCAGGCCTCCTCGCCTACACTTAGTCAACTATTTCTTGACATTTCTTAATACACTCGATGGCGTACTGGAAATAGCTTTGCAGAGCCATATGCGGAGAAGCACTTCCCGCCATTCAAGAAATGGTAAAGAGAATGGTACGAAGAGTCAAATCGGTCACTCCCCAAATTGCCACTTTTCCTTTTTGTCGTTCAGCCTCAGGCACGCAGTACTGGTTACAATACTCACTCATTTTTAGACCCCCTGCTCTGCTACCAGACAAACTGCAATAGGATCCACGTCTGGATAACCCGGTCAAGAAATAGATATCCTCGATATCAATGGTCAATGTATGAGCTCCCACGATGAACACCTGTTGGTTCGGATCCCACATTCGGACTAAGTATTCCAATAATCGAACTTGGGCTCTCATGCCCGGAATGCGGAAATACTTTAAGAGACCACAGTCTCCTAGTGCAGCTATGGTTGGAGGATGGTTTTTCGCATTGGAATTATCCTCCTCGTGCTCTCGTTCCCGCCATTCTAACACCATTATTGTGGCTTGCAACCTACATAAAAAACACACAAACATGGTCAGTGATTTTATTCATGAGATAAAAATCTTGCAATTGGCTAAACGTTACAAAAATTTTTGTCTTTTGCACTGTTCGCAGGTGGCCTGCTTCGCACAGTGCAAACTTCTCGCAGGTGGCCCATGGCCCACCTGCGAGAATGGGTCATTCTCGCAGGCCCCGTATGGGCCACCTGCAAGAATGCTCCCACGCGCATAGGGTTCAAAAAATCGACTTAAAACTTAACTTTTAACCAATGAAAATATAATTTTGAACCATGAAAAGATGAGGGATGAGGCACTTACTAAAATATAGCTGGCGGCACGGAAAATGGTCTCCCATAGCTCTCAGAATTCGATGCCGAAGATAGAGGGTAAATGAGGGTTTTTTGGCACTCAAATGGTAAAATGTGAAAATGGTATGGTAATTTTCGTTATTTGTTCATTTTATTACTTTTTACTATATCAAATGTGGGTTTTTTATGATTATTTCCTATTTAACCCTAATCACTAATGAAGAAATGAGTGAAATGTTTGGCAGGTGGAAGTATGGATGGTTATGGACAGAATTTTTACTTGGTGTGGTGTGATTTTGGTTGTTTGTTATGATTTTGACATCCAACCTCGAGCGCTTCTTATCCGTTCTTGCGCTTGTAAAAAACATAAGAACGTGATCGAGTGTCGTTTTATCTCTTTTTCGGGCTCGCTGTGGTTACACGAAAAAGGAACCCCCCTGGAGTTATCTTTAAATCTCTTTTCAGACTCTCTAAACATGAAAATATTGCCGAGCGATCTTGCTATTTTCATGCTCGTTAAAGTATTTGAAGTATGCATCCTTCGAGCGATAGTTTAACCCTTTTTCGGTCTCGTTGGACTGTTGTACAAAAAAGGAACTGAGAGAGTTCTCTTTTGGGTGTTTTTCCAAACTCTATAATCTTGAAAAACCTTCGAGTTTACTATCTTTGGACTCATTAAACAAACATTGACAGACCCGTGATGGGACCAAACCACTCCTTCCTAGGGTTCGTTAACAATACTCTGAGGGACTCATCCGAAGGATGAGCTTATATCAACAAGCATATGTGATCCTCTTCAAGCTTGCGTAAACATAAAGAGGTACTTGCCAGAAATGGTGGGGGGGAATTTGGGAAAGGGATATGTTTCATCTTTGTGTTAATTGGTAGTAAGTGTCGCTCTTGAACATGACACCCCCTATTCATCATTTGAAGCTGGTTTGGGAAATCCATTTGTCTCTCATTCGATTTGATAACAAGGTCGTTCCATGTGTCGTCTTTGAGTCAATGCTGCCAAATCCTTGGTTGTTTCATTCATATGTTCAAGAGTTGTCCGTCTGAAACCTCTCTTTGAGTCAGCCATCTACAGTTATCCTTTCATTCCGTGTCGGCCTTCCCTGTGTCCAAAGTCCAATTGTCACATACTTTGTTTCACTTTCAAACTCTGTTACTCATTTTGTGTCACTGATGGGGGATACATCAAGGCCCTCCTGTGACGAGTCTTACTCCGTCGACCTCAGCACATTATCCGGAATCGAGGCTTAGAAATTATTCAGTACCTTGGAGCTTGCATGCCTCAATGGAAAGTTTCCTCGCTTTCGACAATGGGTTTACATCATTGGTCCTTGATCGAAAGATTCCTTCGGTTGTTCGACATCAACTCATTTATTCACAGTCAGTGGATTGTACTGTAGTACCTTGGGAGTCATTGACATCAATGGTGATTTCCCTCACACTTGTTAATGGTTACATCAATGACCAGTAATCAAGTGGTTTCTACCATGTTCGACTTCGACACATGTAATCACGTGGTTAGATTCGTACTTTGGGTGACGAGATTGAAGACCCTAGATATTGTCTTTATGGTCCAGGTTGCGATGGAGTATGTATAATTTGTGACACATAGATCCATTGTGTATGTTTCATGGCTATGTCGTCTTGATTGAAAATTTGTCATGCAGATCCACAGTGTATTCAGGTGGTTGTGCTATATTGTGACTGCATGGATCCACAGTGTATGATTGGTGGCCATGACCTTTGTTTATGATTTCATCAATATGTGATCTGAGTACGGGAATGCCTACCTCAGGAATTGGTATACATGATATTCTATTGATTCTTGGATGTTTGCAAGTTTCCGATTAGATGTGCTCTTGGTTCTTGACACACACATGCAGTTTACAAAGTCCATCGACTGTCACTGATTCCACTCTCAGACTTTGGGGGTCATTCTGTTATCCACAATTTTGGTCGTCATGATGATGTCATGATGATGTTATAATGATTGAAAATCAAGCTCTCCACTAAGAACACTTTCCTGAGAAAAGTTACATTTGTCTTCTTCCAGAAATCATGCTTTTAAAGGATGTTCGCAGGCTACCCATATATCTGCCTGCGAGAATTCCTTATTCTCGCAGGCTGCATTAAGCTAGGGTGCAAAGGGTTCGCACTATAACTAATACCCAGGGTGAGAACATGTTCCAAAGGGAGGAAAAAGATGAAATCTCGAACCTTCTAGAAGGGAATCTTCTAGAAACATGAGTTGGCTTCGAATGGTTATTCAAGTGCTGGCATTCCAGATATCTTGGGATCATTTCCTATCCAAGTAACTAATCTATCTTCTCCTATATATTGAGGAGATTTCTCATGGAAAGGGTTAAGAAAACAAACAGTAATCTAGCTAGAGATTGATTAGAGAATTAGTGCAAGACTGTATGGAGGACTGATGCTACAGCAGCAAGAGACAACAGTAAGGTCATCACAAGTGGTTGATTTTCTTCATGCATGAGAAAGTGTGTGTGTGTCAGAGCTAGGATCCATCGAAAGGAGACCTACGACATCAAGGCTCAGGTTGTAAGTTTCACTTTCAATTAATTCAATACAATAATATGTCCCTTTCCCATAAAGATGATGTCACTTTATTACATAACTCCTTGATCATATGTATAGACTAGCTATTGAATATATTAATCTGCCTTTACCTCGATTGGTTTGTACTGTTGTGATCTGAACGGAACAAGAGAATTGGAGCGAAGCTTGAAACAACAGAGATCTAAGGAAAGCGTTCATAAGGTATGTCCATGATCCTCATCTCTCAGTTCATTCAATAAGCTAGATCTAGGAAAAGTGTATTATTCTGTCATATTTTGTTCTAGATCCAAGTGGATCTAGGGATATCGGTTTGTGTCCGCACTCACGGATTTATCCTGAAACACCAAGAAACCTGCCCTCCTCCAAACAATTCTTCATCCACAAACGTATATATGGTTAGGGGTGATGCTTTCATAACGACTAGAGCACACGACTATAGTAAACCAAGTGCCTCTAAGAAGGGTAAAGAAGTCAAACTCCCATCTCTTCCTCTACAGATCAAGAAGACGTTGGGAGAAACAATGAAATGCATTCCAAAGGGTGCTTTTAAGAAAGCTTCTCACAACCCAAACGCAAGGGCCGCCCAGAATTACTCTGTGGTGGAAGATTTATCACAAACCCCTTGTGCGATGTCTGCTTTGGAGGTCCTCCAAAGCTGCCCTGCTCAGAGAAAAGCCTTGTTGACTGCTTTAGGCTCTACTGAGACTTGTAACCCGAATACCATCATGTTAGACATGACCGATTTAAAACCTTGTCTTCCTTACCACGTCGCGTTTCAGATAGTAGTGGCTCATCCCACGAAAACTTTTACACGAAATATCTTCTGCATGGTGGTCAACGAGGGCGCTTCGACTTGCATTATGTCGTTAGCCTGTTGGAAGGCCATTGGCCAGCCTGCTTTGTCTCTGTCACCTACTCTCCTCACTGCGTTCGATGGTCATTCTTTCTGACCACATGGCATCGTCCCTTCTTTCCCTGTGCAGTTAGGAGGGAAGACCGTGTGTGTCGAAGTAGAGGTAGTCGATGTTCCCCTCGACTATAATCTCTTGTTAGGATGGAGTTGGACTTATTCTATGCAAGTTGTGGTTGCTACAATTTTCCGAGTCTTGTTGTTTCCACACAAGGGTCGGATAGTGACCATCGATCAATTGTCCTTCTCTAGACCTGACCCAGCTTTGGGGGCATCCACGGTTCCCATGATTGATAATCCTCAAGCTGGTGTCGTTAACGTAGGAGTTGGTTTGTGCCCATCCTTGATGGGTACCTTTGATTACCCACCTCCTCATGATGATGTCAAATTTATATCTAATCACCATAAGGCTGAGATTTTTCAAGTTTCGACGTTCTGCATGACTTACTTTGAGGATCCTTGGATTCTTCCTTCCCCATCAGCCACGATGGATGAGACATGGCACTCCGGCATGTCCATGCCCTTGTCGGCCACTGAAGTCGCGTACTCTTTAGTCAAGCAAGCTTCAACTAACCCTGATCCGACTCCCGCACAAGAGTTAGATCCACTTCTAGAGCCTATTTGGGCTCAAGGTTCTCTTGCTAACATCGATTTATTAGAATTAGTCTTGCCTTCTGACGAAGCAGTAATCGAAGCAATGACTAGTTCGGACAAACCTTGGGAAGATCTTCATCACAGATCATATTTCCTCCCAAAGTTAAGCTAAATCCAAGCAGGAGAATTCACCGTGACTATGACTGGAGATAGGTCTTGTCATACTAATCCCTTAGCTACACACAATATCTATGCTGAGGGTAATATGGAAACCATTGCTAAAATGATACCTATCAATATCTCTAGAACCCCTGGTGTCATAGACAATGTTTTCGTCGGAGCATACAGCTCCCGCGAGGAGATGTTAGGCATCGACCCACAAAGAGTTTATCATGAGCTAACTTTGTTGTTTTTCAATCTCACTTTGAGATCTGAAAGCAACATTTGGCGAGACTGCATTTATGCTTTTCGATCTCATCCGGATTAACTAAGAAAAGTAACCATTGTGGAGTCTTCTTTAAGCCCTTTTCAGACTCCTTAAAGATGAAAAGATTTCCGAGTGACCTTGTTTCTTCACACTTGTTAAACTGGTCTAGAAGAATGTTCCTTAAACGGGTCTCCTTTTAAGCCCTTTTCAGACCCTCTAAAAATGAAAAGATCGTCGAGCGATCTTGTGACCTTTCACTCTCGTTAAACTGAAATTTGAAGTCATGTCTGTCCAGCGGTAGTTTACCCCTTTTTCGGTACGGACGCTCAACTGTACGAACAAAGGAATACTCTATTGAATTCCCATTCTTTAGAAGAGTATCCTCAGGTATAACTTTATTCCTTTTTCGGGCCTGAGGGACTAAATTTACGAAAAAGAAACCCC
>CBVK0100981114.1:0-10314 GCA_900067695.1 Picea abies
TGACCTTATTCTTTCACACTCGTTAAAATGGTCCAGAAGAACATTCCTGATGGAGTCCATAGTTAAGCTTTTTTCAGACTCCTTAAAAATTAAAAAATGGCCGAGTGATCTTGTCCTTGTCACACTCGTTAAAATGGTTTTGAATTGATGTCTAATCGGTGCTAATTTATCCCTTTTTCGAACTGAGTAGACTATAGTCGAAAAAGATACCCCACTAGAGTCTCATTTTATGCTTTTTCAAACTCTCTAAATATGAAAAACTACCGAGCTTCCCTTCTCTGGGCTCGTTAAACTTACATCGAAGGACGTTACCATTGTGTGTTCTATCAACCACGTTTGCATACCTTATCCATCAGCCTTGTAACAGTTTTCTTCTGCGTCTTAACACCTTTGGCCACTGGAGGATTTTTCCCGAGTATCATTTTACTAGAACATCAGTGTTGTCCTTGTGCCTCGAGCTTGTATGTTTGCAATACTTGTTCCTCCATTGTAATGTAATATTCCTTTATTCTTTTTCAAAAATGATCAAAAAGAACAAAAAAATCGAATATACCCCAAAAAGAGGATGGGAAAGGTATTTTCTTTATTGGCAGCATCATGAGTCACCCTTGGATAAAGCACATCTGTCTGTTTGATCATCAGACTATGGGAGGTAGTACGACCTTAGGAAGTTTTTTCTCACTATATAGAGTTGTGTCCTCCACCGTTTGGATACTCTTCCAAACATATGGAGAGTTTGTGTTGCCTCCTGCTTCGTAGACATATGATTAACAGATATGTTTCCTGAGTCTTATCACTTGTCATGCTATTATCCAAGGGAAGTTTGTCACTGAGCCTGAGTCGGCCCCTCTACAATATGTCTCTTGTTCGCATACCCGGCCATCCTGAACATCCAATCAAGTCTTTGTTCGAAATCACTGAAGCCTTCAGTCCGATCATCAAGATTATCAAGTCCATAACTGACGAGTCGTCGAAGACCTCTGGGTAGTGCAGTCGTACACTCATATTACACTCTGGGTAGTGCAGTCGTACACTCATATTACACTCCTACCCGAGTTTTAGAATATTTTGAAGTTGTTGCTCGAGCTTTGAAGTACAGCCATTAGGCCGAATCAGCTTCTGGGAGATGGATACTCTATATATATATCTTTCGGATTTCGAGATGTAGCTCCACTATGTATTATTCGTGGCTACTCTTTGTAGTTATTTGACATGGATATACAGTGTATTTGATTGGTATCCATGGTTCTATTTTATCCCGAGCATGGGTATGCCCGCCTCAGTGAGACATTTTTTATTTTGTAGACGGCACCTCCTGATTCCTGATTCTTGGGCTCACTCATTTAGCATATCAGTACATATTGGTAAAATATTGGTAATGTATTTCGGCCATCAGATGCTCTTCTGACCTCACACATTAGGGGGCATCTGTTATAACCCTAAATTTCACCACACATGCTTACCTGGCATTAGGCCAACTCATATCCCTTCATTGCCAAAACATCTGCTAAAAAAGCTCTTTGAAAATCCTCTTGGGTCAAGGCCCATGCGCCCTAACCCACTACTGCATGCGTGTGAACGCTGGCAGGCCTACTATAGCCCGCGTGTACCTAACAAAACAAAAAAATAGGAAAGTTGCCGACGGGACAAAAAGCTATGGGTCAGTTAACTGAAACTCCCAGCCATGCATGGCCGAGAGTTCGTCCAAAACCCTAGCTCCTTCTAGCCTATAAAAGAAGGGGTAGGGGTACCATTTGGAGAGGAAACATTATAGCGAAGAAACTCTGCCCATTTTTCGAATCCATTGTCCCAACCCTTTATCCTTTCCTCAAGCCTAAGGAGAATTAATGCAAATCATTTGGAGGACAAAAGAAGAGGAGGAGCCCAAGATCAGGATCAAGGAGCGGTGGTCGGTCTCGACTTTGATTGTAAGTTGATTCATTTTGAAAATAATAAAAGAATACTTTTCCCATCCCAATGCATGAGTTATCTATGATTTGTTTAATTTATGCTTAATTTCTAACCCTCAAGTAGAAAAATAGCATGCATGCATAGTGGTTTGTCTTGATTGCAGGATTATCTTTGGAAGGAGAAGTGCAAGCAAGCGGCAAAAGTGCAACGGAGGATCTACACCAAACATCAGTAAAAAGGTTAGTAGTTCATTTCCATGCATGTATTGTGAAAGAGGGGTTTAAGTTTTGGGTGGTAGGTTAAAAAGTAATTTCTTTACGGTCAAAATCTGCATGCAAGTCTGACCCTAGTTTTCTAGTCCGTAGGGTATTTTCCCAACAACAAAGGGGAATGGAATGATCAGGAACACCGCAGGAAGGAGGGAGTCCTTGGAGAGTGGAAAATACCATTTGATGTTTAGAAAGGAGGGCTTGGAGGTCTTGTGGCACCGGGGATGTCTATGTGGCTTGTATGGCATAGAGTTGGGCAATGACACCAGAATGACCTTTTTTGAGTAGCTTTTCCATGCGATAGGAACTAATGACCTCAGGTGAACCAGCAGTGATGCCTTGGAATTTATATTGGTGGCCTTATTGGTCAAATTGCATGGTTAATTCCTTAAAATCCATGAGAATGGCACCCAAAGTCCTTAGCCAGTCTGCACCCAACACAATGTTACAACCGCCCATGTCCATAGAAAACATATAGGATTTTAGGTGGTAGTCACCGATTTGGACATGGACTTTTCACAGCGCCCTCCACATTTCATTGAACCACCATTGGCAATCATGATTTGGAAATTGTTGACGGCATGGATGTAGCAATGAGTTTCTTGGGCAATGCAGTGATGAATAAAATTATGGGTGCTTCCACTATCAACCAAAATGATGACCTTCTGATGCTTGATGTAACCGATTAACTTGAGGGTTTGGGGAGTGGAGAAGCCAATGAGAGCATTGAGGGAAATGACCGGTTCCACTTCGGGAGGGTCTGAGGGAGGGTTTATGTCAATGATTTCAAGTGACTCAGACACAAGGGGAGTTTCAACATCCTCTTCTGAAATATCCTCAGAGATGGCCATAAAAATCTTTTGTTTCTTACACTTGTGGCCTAGGAAATATTTTTCATCACAATTATAACAAAGGCCTTTGAGTTGGCATTCATCCATTTCAGCCCTGGTCAATTTTTGGATCTTTAATGGGGCAAAGGGAGTAGTGTGATTTACGGGTTTAGGGCGAGGGATAAAGGAGGGTTTTCGATGTTGAAAGGATACAACTTGTTGTGCTTCTTTATCTCTTTTATTAGCCTCCACCCAACTCAAGGGTCGATCCATGAGGACATGGGCCTGAATCTCCTCCTTGAGGCCACTGATAAAGCACTCTCGAAAGAAAGCATCAGTCATGCCCTCTATTCAAAAAGCTAGTCACTGAAAGGCAGCTATGAAATCTTCTATTGTTCCTGATTGTTTCAACTTTGTCAAATGGCCCAAATGGTTGGTGTCAGTGTCAAAGTGTTCATAAAGCTTAGTCACAAATTGGGTCCAAGCAATATACCCTTGACAGGAATTTTTTCTCCATTGCCACCATTGCCAACATTATTGATCTAGATGGAGAACATCGTACTGTATTTTGGCCAATTCATCTGTAATGTCGTATAAAGAGAAATAATGTTCCATTTGGGTTACCCAACCAGTGGGGTCTGAGCCATCAAATTTGGTCACATCCACCTGCGGAAGGTGTAGGTCACATTGAAAATGATGGTGTTGAAAGGTATGGGAATGGGAGGAATGTTCACCTTCAGTATTTGGAGGTGCATCAGAGAAAAGGTCATCTATAGGGATTTTCAGTTTGGTGCAGAGTGATGCAAAGATAGATTCAAGCTGGGTGGTCATTTTTTGTTTGACTTCCTCCATTGAGGACTACATGGTTGTATTTATGGTTGTATTGATGGTTGTATCGATGGAGGCAACATTGGCATTGAGTTTTTTTACTTCTTTTTGGGTCTCGAGGAGACCATATTGCAAGGTGTTGAAGCGAGCTTCCAGGTCTTGGCTACGCGTATGGGCCGTGAGGATGGGTGAACTGAAAAGGGGTGGGCGAGGTAAAAAAATTTGCCGAAAAATGATATGGATGAATGTCATAAGAGAGAAGAGATGAATCCAATGGAATAGGTCTCAAATAATGGTGAAACAATTTCCAGAATATGGAGTTATACTCCGGTCTGAAGAATACTGCAGCGATGAAATCCCTAAATGCTTAACCAGTAAGTAAAGTGTAGTGATTTGACAACCTGAACATAGTTGCATGGAAATAGATCTTGATTGTTTTAATTTGTTTATGTTTTTTTTCCCCAAGGGTTAGGTATTCAAGGGTTCTACAGACAAGGGTTTTCCCTGTGCTATAGATCTCTGATATACGTGCGGGGTTCAACAATAGTACTTGACCCAATATCTCAGGGCACTAACTAAGGAGGATATACCATACCCTTAGCCATACTACCTAACTACCCAGGTACTAGAAAGTATCTTCCCAAGTGTTGTTCTTGGTGGAACTATAGCAATCAAGTGGCCGATCAGTTTATCTAAAGAGGGCTTTACGAAATCTAGGTTGATCCGTACACAGGTGTTTTCTGATGCGCTACCACTCGAAGGGGTACTAACAGGGGTTACAAGGGTGGCCAACAGATGTGCTCTTAAGAACCACTTATATTTTCTGCGTGTATGAATCCCTCAACTGCAGGTTTATGCGTGTAACGACATATCTCTATGGCCTAAAGACACTGGAATACGTCTCTACCCTGGAAAAAAAATCCCACAATTTCTGCCAAGGAAAGTGCTTTGATACCACTTGTAATATACCAGATATAAAAAGTATGCAGAACAAAAATAAAATGCTAGAAATGACAAAATAATAGTAATATAACCAGCATAATCTCCACAATAACACAGAAATGATATAAGAACAACAACAGAAATAGCACTTTGATTCAAAAAGCAATGTTCACGGGCCTCTTAGAGGGGGCAACCTCCAGTCAAGCAATGCTCTATTACAATAATCTCTAAGCTAGGGTTTTCATACCCTCAACCCTTATTTATACTAAATATGTCTATCAAGAGAAGCATCTAGAGGAAGATCCTTCTAGAAGCGGAAGCTTCTATTAGGTCTTCTTACATCCGCCTTATTCTATTTTATTGAAAAGCCTTATTAATATTGACCTTTATTACATCCAAATATATTGCTCTACCTATGTGCAGGTTAGGACCCTAACAGTATGGGAAGGGAAGACCTTATATAATTAGACCTTATAGAAGGTCTATTATAAAAATTGGATATGGATATAGAATGGAGAAATTGGAAATTCCAACAAAAATTAGAGTGTTGGAGACTCTTTTTTGTTGTGTGTTTTGTCATGAATTTGGGTGTCTGAAGAATGATCCTCATCAGCCAGCATCTAGAAAGTATTCTACACAACCTGACACATTAAGTCCAACAACATCTCTAGATAAAAGAGGTATGTATATCTCATACATGTTCTTGCACCTTCATAATGTTCCTAGTGGCTTCTTGATTCCAATTGGTTATGAGGCTACTATTAAACATATGGACTTAACAAGTGGTGGTCCTCATTCGATGTTTGAGTCCCAAATTGGATCAAAAAGGGTCGAGGGAACGTCTAGCTCAAAAGAGTTATTATAGGAGCTGGGGGAGATCATTTAGAATAATATTTTTCTAGGGGAATGTAGTGTACCCTCTGTATATACGAGATTTTCTTCTAATGATACTGAGTTGGTCCATGTCCAAATGAATAATATTTTGGTAAAAGAGACTAAGTCACAATCCCTTCTACTCACAAATGACCCTAAGAAGAAGTCTAAAAAAAATTCCCTAAAGTGCTTATGTTTGTTAAGATCATTAAAATAATTCGAGATGGAGCCAAGGGGGTTGGTGGGGGGACTAGCCATGGACAAGAAAATGCCTTCTACTATTGAAAGGAAATCAGATAGATCATTTTCTAAGTGTCAAGCAAGGAAAGAAGTAAGAGAGGTTAAACAACTCACCATCAATGGGGTCTTTAGAGAAGGGAAGACCTAAAAATTAGTTACAAAATTATCATTATTTCACTAAATTCCAAAGGGTTTGGGGGTGCCCACAAATAGTTATCCCTCAAATGAATGCTCTCAATTTACCAACCTAATGTTATGATGCTACAAGAAATTTACCAACCTAATGAAGAGCTTTGTGTGCATTTAAAACTGTAAAATTCCCACTCAATTATTTTTGGTATTTTTCTTGGTTTTACTGTGTTGGCCTTTCGTCAAACAATTTTCCACTGAAATTTTTATAGATGTTGTTATGAATTTACTCATTGTTGTAGAAATTTTATATGAATTCTTGAGTGTGGACTTTTGACAAACACTTGGACTGTAGGATATTTCACACTGTTTCACTGCCCAATTTGCAGTTATGGTATTTTAGATGGATTCTTGAAGTGTTTTAGATGGTTGGCATAGATTTAAATTTGAATATTCCCTAACTCAAATCTGCCGAACATCTAATTCAAACATGGTGCCCTAGATCGAATATATAGAATATATCATTCAAATGATGATGCATGTGTGCCCTAGAATTTTCAGAATGAAAATGTTGAAAAGGACAGAGTGAGGAAAATTTACCGGAATGAAATCCATTGTTGGTGTAGTTCGCTTCTTTGTCGGTCTTTGTCTCTGTGGCTCCTTGTTGGGGTCACCATGTCTCTTACTGGGGTCTTTGTCTACCTTTGTGGATCGCGATGAATGTGAATGGGCTGAATGGAGTCAGCCGAGTTCAGGGATCAATTCTTGGAATGGGGTCGGCCGAGTTCGAACGGGATGAGTTAGGGCGAATGGGGTTAGGGATTTTGATTCTATTCGACTGTGGATTGTGCAATGCGTCAGTCGGATAGTGGATGGTGTTATGGCACCAGTGTTCGACTATGGACTGTGGATGGTGTTATGGAGTCGCTTGGATTATTTTTTCACTGTGTGCAATATTGTGAATTGTTTTAGGGCGCAGTTGGGTTCTATTCATTACATATATATCATATATGTTACATATATATGTTATATATGTAACATATATATAACAATATTTTAATTATATATATATGTTACATATATAACATATATATGTTATATATTTGTAACATATATATGTTATATATGTAACATATATATATAAATATTTTAATTTTATAGTGAAGTGGGGAAATGTTCCATGTGAACATCACTTGGACATGGTTGGTTCGTCGATCCTAAGAGATGGGGAATCCTTGTATCAAGGGTGCACTCTTCATGAACATCAAAAGAGAATTGGGTTAATATTCCTGAGCCAGGACGTGGTGGTGGACGACAATGTTAGGAAATCTGGAGATGTCATCGGGGGCCTGGGAAGAGTTATCTTTTGTTTTTAACAACTTTCCTACCCTGAAATTGGTTCAACTAGAGATAGGGTCCAACATGTGAAATATCACGACACGTCTTGCAGTGTTTGGTGCCCCCTCGGAGGCCATTGTAAATATGGTGAACCGAGTACCATCCATGCACGATCGTACTCATATCTACCTCCTTGGATTTTTCAATGTTCATTAGGTTAGCGATCTTGATGAGATAATATCTACCTTGGGCTACTTGTTTTCTCTTGGCTCTGGACCAATTTGTTAGTGTTATAAGAAGAAACAAGTTGTTATTCTCTTCTCCACTAATGACAACTATGCTAGTGAAGTTCATGTCGGGAAGCATCTTCCCTGGATACAGATGATGCTTGATCAACTTGGTCTTCCTCCACAAACTCATTCCACCTTTGTGACAATCAAAGTACCATTGAGCTTATTCATAATCCAATGAATCATCAGAAGAGAAAACACATGGATATTTGGATGCACTAAATTTGGCAACCTCATTCTCAAGGACAGCTTGTGTGAATCTTTGTTCCTTTAGTAGATCAACAAGTATATATCTTCACCAAATCTCTTCTAGATCCCGCCTAAACCCCTGTAATTATAATTTTTAATAATATTACGTACAACCACTATTACTGAGTAACCATCTAACCCCTAAGAACCTATGGCCATTAACCCTTATAATCACTATAATTTATTTCCCCAAACGCATTTGACTCATAACCACTACAATTTTTAGAATCCCAAACCCCTAAACCCTTGAAAATTTAACCCTAATCTTTAACCCTTATAACTCCAAACATGTACATTAACTATTACATCTGTCCATTATTAGTACTATTCTATCACGTATGTTAACCCTAATCACTTATAACCTCTATAATTTCTAACTTATAAACCCCAAATAGCTAAAGCCTAACTTGTTAACCCTAATCACCTAATACCTATATCTCACAAACATTAATCCTTATAATACTCAACCCATATAACCACTTTACTCCATAACACTATAACCCTTATCATCCCTAACACCTAACCCTTAATTCTCTCCATACCTAACCCTTATAAACATTAACCCCTAATCCCTATAAAGCACAATTCTAAACCAATGTAACCTTTATCTGACTTGTAACTCCTAATGAGCTTAACTACCATAACCCCTAATACAACATTTCGACATAAAGAGCACTGAAGCAACATCAAAGCCTACCAGAGCATGGCCCTACAATCTCGAGAATACAAAGGTCATGGCTATGTAAATTGACATAGATGAAAAGGAAGATGTGTCTAGTGACACCAAAATAACAGGAGAATCATTAGTAGAGAATTGTAAATTCATTGTATTTGTGTTCAAACAAATACAAAGAATGTTCAATCATTACTAGAGAAATGAGGAACCAAATGAAAAGAATGTTCAAACTAGCACAAGAGGGAGAATTTGTGTTGATTTCCATAAAACATGGAATGCATGATACAAATAAGAAAACTATATAATTCATGTTGACCTACACATTATTGAACAATGAGTTGATAGATGCTAAAAGCTATAACTAGGGCTTCAACAAGGTGATCTATGAGAAACTTGGGAAGAATTAATTCTACATATTCAGAGGGCTATCATGACAATCAATTAGACTATTAATGACATCAATACTAAAAATTTATTGATACGATGAAACAAGGAGTATAGGTTACAAAAATTATGATCTTAGACAAGGATGGAGCACAAAAATATATATGGAAATAGGAGATCTCTCTCTAACCAATATTGATCAACGAATCAAATTTTGCTCAAAAATTCAAAATGATCGGAATCGCTTCAAATCGAACAAGAGCGTAGGCCTCGTCGTTACAAACCCAACACAACTTGTTTGTGTTCAAACGGACATCGGAAGCGAGAGATATCGCGTTCTGTTCAAAATGACAAACAGGCAAAAAAGGGGTGTTGACTGTACAATCCGTACAGTCCATACGGACGTTGACGTGGCAGGTCATATGACATGTGGCAGGAAGCTATTTTCACAGTTGGCAAGTGACATGGCTTGTTTGTAGCGAATGGAATGGCGACATGTGGCCCAATCAATGGCCGCCATGTGTCCCCTATTTATTGATTTAAAATTTATTTGGAGTCCACTGGAATCGACCCCGTGACCTCCACCCCCATGCAAAGCTTTGGAAAAGACCACCAACCAACACACCACCATAGTGTTTCTTAACACTATATGGTGCGCATTTTATTTGAATTGAAATGTTGTATGTTTGGGCGGTGGGTCGGGTTGGGGCCTAGCCCTAGCCCATGGTTATGTTATATTGTAATATGGCCACGGTTTAAAACCTTTACGCACACATTCAAAACTAAACCTCGATCATATGTTATATTGTAATATGACCACAGGCGTGCATATGTGTTTTAACATGGCCCTTTTAATATAGCCTGCGGTCACATATTTGTTGCTATATGACCATTGACGCACGCGCAGGTATGCGTTGGTTTGAATTCGGTTCAAACGGTTATGGCTCTTACTTTTAAACACACGGTCACATGGGTCATATGACCTTGCCCATGACGGTTAGGGGCTAGGTGCGCCCATAATTGTCCTACAGTTTGCACGGTTCACGCGGTTGCGCCTGATGCTAAGTTTTTACGCTTAAATATGCATGTGGGCTAGGTTGAGCCAACAAGGGTGTGTTTTGTAGATGCAGAGATAGCAAGCTTGAAGGGGGGACTTCCAGGAAACCTATATTCTTCAATTTTTGGCCAAACAAGGTGCCAAAAAAAACCAGCTAGGGGTTTTTGGACGTTTTGAAGCCATTGGAGCAGTCTATTTGGCATTTTGAGCATTGTAAAGTACATTTTTGAGCACTTTGAGAAAATAATACAAATGATCTATTAGAAGCTGGACCAAGAGATGTAGCCCAAGAGAGGGG
>CBVK0100981116.1:0-11537 GCA_900067695.1 Picea abies
CTTCCGATCTCACGGTTTTCCATGCCAAAGCCTAACCACCAGCAAGTACTCCAGCTCTGGAGTCAGTCTTCTGAGTGAAAAAACTTAGAAATTATTTAATCGCTCACAAAGGCAAGCAGAAAAAATAATTAACAAGTGAAAAAAAAACAGTCTAGAGTACATGCTCGTTTCTAGGTTTTAGTTGGCCAATAGCCTTTTACAATATCTCATATTTAGGTCATTTACTACAATGGTGGAAATGCGGAAAAAGGTGGTCTTTTGCAAGATCGGTTGAACTCTGAACTCTATCATATGAGCACTGATTGCTCATTCTTTGGCGGCTCTTCAGAAAATCCAGCTTGTGCAAACTGGTGGATAACAGGACCCTTTGAAGACCAAGACTTTAGAAGTCTCCTTTGTAATAGTTGATTAGTAGCTTGATCCATTCTATAAGGATCCAAAACTCATAAAAAGAGAATTCATCTTCTCGAAGTGTAATAGGCATTAATAAAAGTGGGCCTCTAGTGCCCAGTTTCGTCATCCCCTTTAGGGGGATCGGTAGTGGTTGTGTGCTTCTTTTTCATTTCAAGTTCCTTCTTTATTTGCTTTCAAAACAAACAACTTAAGGAAATCAACCTTTCAAACAATCACTACTTGAGCAAAGTAACTTTCATGCTAGTTTAGTTTTTCATTTTTGTTTCTAGTAATTAGAAAAAATTTCAAGTTTTCCACATTCTACTTTCAGTTTTATTTTCAAGTTTTAAAATAAACCTTCCCCGTAGTTCCCAGTGTATGCTCTGAACCCTTGCGAGCCTAGCTTGGTCCTAGGATTCATCAGAACCGGAATTGTTAGTGTGGAGTAGTTTAATTAGGGAAACCTTGATAGTAGCTATCTTGATGCGAGGGAAACCGCATGAAGGGAGTGTGTGAAGTCAGACGGGAACTTTGAGATCTAGGTTCTCCCCGTGTTGGACATCTAGCACCTTCATTGAACTTACTGGTGAAGCCTCGGGGCTTCGGTAGGTTCTCAGCATATTTCCAAACAAAAAGATAGCCTCTAAAGAGGAGACACATTTCATTAATCTACTTTCAATAAACCTTAATAAAACACGCGTTCAACAACTGCCCACGATACCTTTAAGGCATTGGTTTCATGTTTACAACTTTCTATTTTTCATGAGCAGTATTTTATTCTTAATATGATGATTGTCTAATAATTGTTATAACACTTGCAGATATTGTATCATTTACTTTATTATGCATGTATCTTCTATGGTTGGACATCTGTTCTATTTGATTATCTTATCTATCGAATGAATGTGTTGAATGCTTCGCAATCAATTTTTTATTCTGCAATAAACTCCTAGAGTGGTTTCTTATCTTAGAGTAGCTTAAAATCCATAGTATATATTGTTAGGGACTACCCCCCTTGGCTTCGCTAGGAGTTGGCCTAGACGGAGGAATCGAGGATCAGGTGACAGCACCTTGACTCAAGACTTGCCCCCAAGGACACACTGAGTGGATTGAAGATTTCTTCCACGTTAGCCCAAGTGTGTATAAAGGCGGCAACAGTTCAGATTAGAATCCTTTGTGCCAGGGATAATCAGCTTTAAGGTTTGAAAGATGTGTGGGTAAGAATTTTAGAGTGTTATTGAAATCACAATACTGCCAACTTTCCCAGTAGAGGGCATACAGAGAGATAGCAATGAATGGTCTTATGTAAGAATCAAATCAAAATAATACATACAACAATAGCCTTTCAGATTTACAGTCTTCATATGTGGATCGATATTATGCTAGCTCCTTAAAGTCTTCCAGTAATTTTGTATCCATGAAAACAGTTTAGAAGTTCTGAAATCCCGATTTGGTTGACAACAAAATAAAGCAAGCAACTTAAACTTTGACAATATTCCTTTGAGGATATCATTAAAATGACTGCAGGAAGCCAAATATAATATAGAAAGTTTGAAACATCAATGAAGGACCAATTTCAGTAGTTGTTAACACAGAATATGTTATGGCTCTTTATTCATCATGAGTTTCCAAAGTGAAGCCTGTCTTTGAACAACAAACTGAAGGTAGAAGGCCCCTACACCAATAGAGCTAATTAGGAACTGGAATGGTACAGAACTCTGCAAGTCTGGCCCCTGGGCAAGAAGCTGGAAGTTAACATCAGGAGTGTATGCTCTTGGTAAAGAATTTTTGGATTTGGCCTACACAATGAATAGGATCTCCAACCCAAAAACGTTTTTTTCTCACCAAACAGCAAGTGTATCATTTGAGAGAAAAATAAAAATCACTCACTCATAGAAGAAAGTTATAAATCGGAAGAAGTAAGATTTTAATATTTCCACCTGAACAAGCATAAACTCTACTCCAATCAATGATACATTGCACTGAACATCACATAGTTAATACAAGATCATAAAAGTGAATAAATAGCCTTACCAGGATCTAGAGGGAAGAATAGACCATAGGGTAATAAATATTCATTTAGCTCTATCCATCCAATGCCTGGCTCAACTACAACATCCATATCTTCAAGATGCAATGCTTTGACATTCTGCATTTTAGACCTCAGGAACAAGAAAAATTAGTATACTCTTGCCGACATATGGTGAAAGTTAATCTGAGGAAGAACCGTGAACTTTGAAGTAATGAGAAGTATAATAGAATTTATTTTGACTAGTCCATTGTAGTGTGCATATCATAATTTACAATATGAGCACAAATTTAATAAAACCCTCAGAAAATATGCAACATACTCTATTAATAATCCAATGTTTACAACAGGTACAGATAAATAAGAAAAACAACTATCTGACACAAGACAAGACAAAATAATCCAAATATGCTTGTGATATGGTAATACAGACAAGTGCTCATCCAACCTCACCCATAACCATCATGATCTCACATCAATTAAGTGACCTTCTGATCTAGTTCTCAGCATAAGGTATACAGAGCCACCATCCTTATTTGGCTACCAGTTGTTCTGGATTATAATTGACAAATAAGAGAGATGACATATGAAAAAATGTGCCCTGCATACTAACTTAATCTGTCTTAGTGTAGATCTTTTGCTTTGATTATTACTACTTCTTTGGCTTATTCTATGTTCCAGCAAATTCTCAAGCCCAGCCATCAGGAATTCATGAATACCACAATAATTCAGCAGGATCATGTTAGCCCCAATTTTGATGTGATGTCTTATTTTGTCTTTTAATCTATTTGGTTTCTAATGCTTTTATATTTATCGGCATTGTAATAAAAGCACATTAAGTCAAAAATTATAGGTTGTATATGGGGTTATAAAGTTATATCAGATCATCATTATATCGTAATGATTAATTGAAGATGTGGGGGTGATAAAGTTGTTAAATTTGGCAGCATCGACAGTCATTCTCCAATGAGAGGCCATATGGGCCACCCTGAGGCTAGCCAGGGAGATTTGGAGAATCAATCAGTCTTGTGAGGTATTGACAAAATCCAGGGGGAACGTACAACCTCTGTGAGTCAAACCAAAAGTCAGGACAAACGAGATGCTATATGATCTTGTGAGTCAAGCCAAGGAAAAGGTAGAAGCCTTGTAAGTCTAAGATACAAGTCAAGATGTAAGTCTAATGCAAGAGCAGGGGGAACGTACAACCTCTGTGGGCATAGACAGTCTAGTGCAAAAGTCAGGGGGAACGTACAACCTCTGTGAGCATAGATAGACTAGTGCAAAAGTCACGGGGAACGTACAACCTTTGTGAGCCTAGTCAAGCCTTGTGAGCCATGAACAAAAGTCAAGGCATCTAGCAAAAGTTAGGTTGAACATAAAATTCCTATGAGCTAGAAACAAACAATCTTCCTGATATTGCAAATGATGTAAATGTATTGATCTAGTGCATTGGCACATGTAACACCATCCACCATGAAGAAATTTGAATTGCCATGTAAACAATCGAGTTGTAAAAGTCAAAATCGCATGTCTAGGTCAAAGTCAAATTTGTCAAGTTTTTGTTGCATGTCGCATGTTACATGTTGCATGTTGCATGTTGCATGTTGCGTCCTTTCTAGATTGACAATCCTATTCATCATTAGTTCTTAGGTTTTTACCATGCCATCTACAGTCAGTTGCAACTTTGCCAAGCTAGCACTAATGCCTGAGGTAGGTTCAGCATTGTGAACTATCTTAGGTTTAGTGTCCATTCTAACTCTTGGGGCTGAGAAAGGTTCAACTTTGGATGATAAAAGGTTGTCTTTGATCCTTGTGGCTACTTCTTGGGCTTCTTGAATCGTTTGAGGGTTTTTATCTCTGAGGAGATACCCTAGTTGACCAATAAAGGCTTTGGTATAAATGAACAGAAGGAAACTATAAGATGGATGCTGACTCACAAGGATTTTTTGCAACAAAGTTTCAAACCTGCTGTGGAATTCTCTAATGGTCTCATTCTCTCGCTTTACAAGGTTATTCAGCCTTATCAGTAGCATGTTGGGGTCTTCCTTGATACTCCATCGTTTGAGGAAAACGTCTTCTAACTTATCCATGGTTTTAATACTGTGATCAGGAAGACTATTGTACCAACACCTTGCGCCATCATGGAGGGTAGAAGAGACCAATTTCATAGCCAAATCTTCAACATCATCACTAATGGGATGAAGCTGGAAGAATGCCCAAAAATTGCTCATGTGATCCTTGGAACTGATTACATCATTTCCGGTGAACTTGGGCAACCATTTTTCATACTTGGGGGGCATTTGCCTAAGATAGCCCGGTATAGTTGTCATGTCTAGCAGCTTGAAAAGATTGGATGACCATTGTCTTTGGTTATTGGATTGGTTCGGAATAGTGGTTTGAGTTCCCGTGCTAGACGTTGTGTTTAAGGGAAGATTGCCTCCGAAAAGTGATTTTACTACAGGAGAGTTTCATGGAGGCTTTCTTCTAAAGGATTGGGGAGGGTTGTTGTACCTCCTTGTGGATTGTGGAGTCGCTAGATAATTTTCTTGGAATTATCAAAGGAATAAGGGAATCACCCTTAGTGGAGTCGCCAAGTAAGCTTGTAAGAAAAGTTCTTTGGATAAAAGGCTTACCGAAAAGTGTCGTCTTGAGGAGAATTGACTCAGTGTTCCCCGACAACAGCGCCAAAATGTTATCGCACAATTTGTACTTTGATAGAAGGAAAGGTAAAAGGAAAGCAAATTGGCATAACTGGAGACTATCCTATCATTGTCACCTCAATAGGATGTCTCTTTCTATTTAGGGTTGTAGGCCCAGGGGAGACGTCCCCGGTGACCTGGGGGTTTGAGAAGGCAAGGTCAAAATGGCTAGATAAAGATCCCCTCTTACAAGTCACCACCAATCAGAAAGTCTCGCTTTTATAACCAATGAAATGATAATATGTCAAGGTGTACCTGCCCGGAACAAAGCAACAAGAAACTATATATATCGCAAGTACAGCTTGTTGGTTAGCACTTCATAAAACCATAGACTTTCTCAAATAAAGCAATTGGTTGATAATGATGAAGTAAACAGAAAATTATAACAGCAATATTGATGAGGCAATACTTCACATTAAATGCCTTGAAATAGCTTCAAAATGACTAAGAATCATTAACCATTGAAATCATAATACTAACATTTGTTAGAAGAAAACAAGATAATGTATAAATCAGCCTTTGCAATTGCTTTTAGAAGCTTTTAATGCTGCAATTAATGGCTGTAGCTTACTTTAGTAACAGCAGCAATATTGTTAGTAGGTTAGGCTATTCTTGGGTTAGGAATAGTTAGTAGGAAGCTCAAAGAATAGATTTTGATGGTTGTTTTGATCAATTACTCAAAAGAGGACTTAGACTAGTGCTTTTAGGGAAAATGGAGTCAATGATATGCTAGCAAATGTTGAAGAAAAATGATAGTAGGAGAGTCAAAGACAAGAGAGATTGATAGATTGGAGTGTTGGTAACCCAAGGCTCCAATTATCAAACCCTAAGGGGAAACTAGCTACTAAGGTGTAGGCAACCCTAGGCCTTAGTAGATTTCCTCCCTCTTTAACTCAATGATGAAGCAAAATCGGCTAAGATGAAGCAATGGATACTAAGGTGATGCAATGGCAAGGCCTTAGCACATGCTTCAAGAAAAATGGCCTTTTGATAAGATCTAGTAGGTGAAGGCTTTTAAAGCTAGGACAATAACATGTGCTAGTCTTCCTAGGGTTTAATCAAGCAATTTCATAATCTTCAATGTAAATGCAAGATAAATAAGACTATAACCATTCAATTAAGAGGAATTGCAAAAATATCACTTACATTCATCAAGAATAATCAAGAAAAACGCTAGTTGAACACTTCCACCAAGAAACTTGTCAAAATACTCCAAGATTTAGCCTTCCTCAACAAGTGCGCCTAAAGTTTCAGCCAAGAAACCCTAGATAGGGCTCAAATTTCAATCCTCACAAGTGTGAGTGAAAGATCCATCCAAAATAAGAGTGACTTTCCCCTTATTTATACAGTTACAATGACCAGAATTAGGTCAAAAGGGCTGACATGGCCTATTACACATAATATCCAGTTTTTACATTAAATGTCTTAATTAAACCCTAAAACAAGTTGTAAAGGTGACGTCATGCCCTTTTAGTGTGACGTTAGGCACTTTTTGGGCAACATTGGCCTCCTAGAGCAAAATGTTAGGCCTCCTTAGGCCTCAAGATCCTGCCACACGTGCCACTTGGCACACAACTGCCTCCAAAACACTGGGTGACATCATGGGTGACCTGGGTGACGTCATGGGCCTTCCAAGGCATACATCATGGTGAAAAGGGCAGAACCCCCCTAGGTCTAGGCCTGCCAAGTTGTCCCTGGTGAAACGTCCTCCTCTCTCTCTGGTGTAATCCCCTAATCTGTCTCTGCCCCTGGCTGGGTCTCAGCATCCATCTGGTGGGCTTCTTAGCCCTATGGAGGTCTGAATTAATCATCTCCCCATATGTACATGTCCATCGGGTGTGGCTCTGCAACATCAACAAATACGCCCTCCATGGGCTCATAAGTCACAGGGATCATAGCAATGTCAATCACATCCAATCACCGGTTATCGACAAAATATGGATAGGGGGAATGAAAAGAATAGACCCTTTTTCCTATCCTTTCTCGTGAACGATTTTATTCTTCATAATTGTATGTTAGATTCAGGAGCTACTTCAAATGTTATGACTAAGAAAGTGATGGAACAGTTGAACTTAAGAATATCTAGGCCTTATCATAATATTTGTGCTATGGATAGCAGAACCATAGCAGTGCATGGTTTGATTAAGGGATTACAAGTACACTTAGCTGCATTCCCAGATATCATGATTGAGATGCACATTGTTGTAATTGATGCGCAGGATACTTGGGGTATGTTGCTAAATAGAAAGACAATTGCAGATTTAGGTGGTAATTTACAGATGGACTTAACTTATGCCACCGTTCCAACTCCAAATGGTTTAGAGTTTAGATTGAATAGAGAGTTGGAAAGAAAATATCATGTGGAAGATCCTAGGAAAAAGGAAAATGAGATTGTTTTTCAAGAAGTGGAAATGGGGTGTTATGAGATAGAGTCTACTCCTATAAAGCTGAAATTAAATGATAGACCCCCAAGCATTTGTAATGTTTGGGACGCCATGGATTCTTTTGATGGGCTTTTTCTTGAGGAAGATTTGGATGAGACAGATAATGGTTTGCCTTCTTCAGAGTTAAAGTCAGAGTTAGATGTGTCAGTTGAAAAATTGTTACTAGCTCAGCCTGCATCAAAGGAATCAGTTAGAGGTCAAAACAAGTCAGATGGAATTCTTGGGCCACACCCTCCTTATTTTGCAGAAATTGGGAAAATTAAAGATCGATTCAATGATGAAAATCTGATGGAGTTTACTAGGGATGATAAGGTTAATATCGATAAAGTAAAGTATACCATCCCTAATGAAAGATATGCCAAGCCTTTTAAAGAAAAATTAATTTCACAGACTTTGCACTTGGCACCTATGGAAAACCATCAAAAATGTTTTAAGGGGAACTGCCCTAAATGGCCTAAGGTTAGAAACTGGGATTCACATGAAAGAATAAACAACCAGCATAAAGTGTATCAGTCTTCTAGCAACTCTTCTCAACCAGTGGGACGACATAAAATCAGACATGCTAGAGAGCGGACCCCGCCTTGAAGTGTTCATCATGCAGTAACTTGGTGTCCATTTGGACACCCTCTGTAACGTATCTCTAACCCTTCTCCTTGTATTTCGATTTTGTATTATTTTATTCATTATGTTGATGTGTACTTAGAATTATTTCTATATCATAGATTCATTTTGTAGTTATACATGTTGTACTTTAGTTATTTCATAATGTAAATGTTGTTTATAGCATTTTATTTATTCGTTTGATATATATGTATGCTTATGTTGGATATTGGTGAGCACCTTTTGTAGATGTTGGATTCTCGTATGCTCTTTGTCCCGATTGAGAAGATCGAACACACGTCCCCATGTGGAGCAAGATGTTGACCGCCTCTTCAACTAGGAGGTCAACTCCATGTACCATGAAGATATGCATCAACAAATGCAAACATGTCGAAGACTTTTTGGTTCTACAGGGCATTTTTTTGCTCCAGCACACAGTTTTGTAAGTGGGATTACCGCACCCCTGCGCGGGTTTATAATGTAATAGGTCTACATGGATCATGGTTAGGTCAGTTGCCTTAGGGTTTCTTCACTAGGAGAGTTCCTTTCACTGAGTGTTTTTTATCCTCAGGAGGTTAATGTGGCCTAACCAACCGGGTTAATCTCCCTTGAGTTTTTCACTCCCACCCAATAAATCCTCCAAAAATCCTCCAAAGTGGTGAAAGGCGTTCTAGTGAAGTCATTCCTAGGTAGCTAGTGTTTAGGAATGTTGTAAATGACCATGTAAGACAACACGCGGAATTTCGCAGAATTCTGTCAAGTTTAGCCAGGTTTTTTTTAAGTTTCGGAATTAATTAATTCTGAGTATTTAATGTAAAACTTAGGTCCCGGGATTTTTGATAGGGGTATTTGTACTCAAAAGAAAGCTAATGAGACCCCCTATGCCCATGGACCAAGTTTCAACTCAGTCAGATAAGTTTTTCTAGGTTGTGTGTCCACTTAAGAGTTTTTTGGAAAACGACGATTTTAATTGCCAAACCCAAGACATGGGCAAATGTCAATTTTGTAATAATGAGTCAAATTAGGTGAAGTAAGTGGCATATAATGATGAGAAGGAACCCACCATACCTTTCCTACCCATTCCTACCCTTTTAAACCCTCTTTTAATTTATTTCTCACATTTTAATTATGTCCCCTTATGAGCTCACGTCCCCCTCTCCCACGTAACTTTTGGAAACTCCCTTTAATAAAAGTGGGGTCCCTTCTCCTTTCACTCAACGCCTTTCCTCCTTACACACCACACTCCTACCACTCACCTCACGCACCTCACCTTAATCCACGCATTTCTTTGAGGATATGCATCCCCACTCCCACTCCCACGTAAATGTTGAAATTCTTCTTTAATAGAGGTGTGGGTCCCTTTTCCAACTCTTACCATCCTCCACCAGTCGCTTACCTTTTGAGAGTGTGCCATCCACACTCTACCCACACGTCCCTCCTTACCACACGTACCTCACGCATACGCTTTACCTCACGTTTTTTGGAAACTCCACTTAAGTTGGAAATTCACCATTGAATGAGGCGTGGGTCCCTTTCCTCTCACTCGTACGCCTTCCCTTTTCCATCCACGTCACCCCAAGAGTGTGATACACTCACTCACCCACATTCCAAGTCAAGCTCACGCATTCCTCTCTTGACACTCACGCTCATTTTGGTAACTCACGTTTTCAATCTTGGAATGAGATGGAAACATCTCATCTGAAAGTAGAAACCTCAATCAAAAGATGGAATTTGCCTTGGATGAGAGCGTGGACTCCCTCACTTGCCTAGTTCGCCCCCTTCTTTCCTTCCTTTCTCCTCTTTCCCTCACCTTCTTGCCATTTCCCCTCACCCTAAAAGCTTAGTTCCTCATTGGTTCCTTTGACCTTTAAGTTGTCTTCATCTTTGGATCTTTGACACTTGTCAAAGATCCAAGAGAGGTCTCTTGGTCTCTCAAGGCTATTTAAGAGACCTCTCACTCCCTCATTCTTCACCTTTCGTTATTGCACTGTTATGCTACTATTTTCTCACCATCTTATTCTCTCCCTCTCTCATTATTATTGTCACGTTTCTTCATTGGCATGGCTCTTGAAGAACTTGTAGCAATTAGTTGCTACAACTTCTTCCATTTGGATAATAAAAGGGAATGCTTTGGAGGATTCAAGGATCTCAAGATTTGTATGGGCTCTTTACATGCATATGAGGTGAAATCATCTGGTTTTAAATATTTGTGTGATTATAGGTAGATTGTTGGGTAAATTAGTTTACTTAACTAAGTTTAGTGATTGTATAATTGCTAGCTTATTTGCTCTGCATGTGCTAATGATTGAAATTAGTTTTGATTATTAACATATGCCATCATTATCTATTTTTGTCTCACATTCTGTTTAAGCTTTGTAGGACACTTCAAGGAGAGGATATTGGAACAAGTCCAAGCACGGATTTGCCATGTGTTTAGATAGGTCACCTAAAATCATATAATTTTTTGGTTTACATATGTAAGAAATTTCTGCCTAAAAACAGACATTTCATTAACTTTTTGAGTGTGTTGCAGCTCAAATCAGCAAGCAATAGCTTGTTGATTTTTGCAGGTTCTTACCAAGACAAGAGGGCATGCTGCCCAATCACATGCACAACACACCCTCCAACAACTCCTCTCACTATGGTAACATTGTCTTCTTCTCAATCTACTCTAAAATACTATAAACGCAAGCCCGAAGGAATTGTACCCAAGCGGCTTGCTTTCCTTTCCTTCAATATTTACTTCGCAAGCTTAGCTAGATTAGTCGTGATTTCTACATGCATGCTTAACTAAAAATAATCTAGAGTAGATCTCACACTTAATTGTTAGATTAGAGCCCGTGGAGGCATATTTGATATTTGCTTTCGTGATTTACTTTGCATGCATGTCATTTTCTGTTGCAGCGTTTTATCTTAACACATGCGTGCAAACATCGATATCTTAAAGGGCTCAATTAATCAATCTATTACAATTCTACAAGTTAGTTTTAGTTCTTATATCTTACATGTGCAATCTAATAATCTAAGAATTCAATCACTAATTCCGGTTTGGGTCCCCAAGGCCTTTTCCGGAAACTAAAATTTAACTTGCAATCCATTTGTTTAAAGGCATCAACCTTCTTATCTCTAAATTTTCAGTATTTTGGCAATCCTTTGTTGAGCAAGCTACAAGCACTCAATCACACTTCACAATATTTAGCTCATAGGTCTAAAATTTATTAATTAGACTTAATAGGACACCATAACTCACCATCTTCGCCATTTAAAAACTGGGGTTTTGAGAAAAGCCACGAAACGTTTTCCGAAGTACTCGGCCTTAGCATTGACCTGTGAAGCTAGGGTAGGCCTCGTTGCCTCACTTCTTGAGCATCC
>CBVK0100981119.1:0-11637 GCA_900067695.1 Picea abies
CCTTATGGTGTTTCTTTTCAAGAAGCACTACAAAACCTTGAGAAAGTACTTAAACGATGCATACAATCCCAGCTATCCTTAAGTACAAAAAAATGTCATATGATGATGAGTGAAGGAATAGTGCTTGGACACTTTATCTCATCTCAAGGAATTCAGGTAGACCCATCCAAAATACAAGTCATTAAGGATCTTCCTACTCCCAAAACTCAAACAGAGGTAAGAAGTTTTCTAGGACATGCTGGATATTACAGAAGATTTATCAATAATTTTTTCAAAATAGCTTCTCCCCTATTTGTATTACTGATGAAAAATGTTGAATTCAAATGGACTAATTTTTGTCAGGAAGCATTTAACAGACTTAAACATCAGTTATCTACAACTCCTATTCTTAGAGGACCCGATTGGACACTTCCCTTTCATATATCCTCTGATACTTCAGATACTGCTATAGGAGTTGTCTTGGGACAAGAAGAAAATCATCTCCCTTATGCTATCTATTTGATCAGCAAGAATATGACCCCTGCTGAACTCAATTATACAGTCACCGAGAAGGAATTCTTAGTAGTCATCTATGAAATTAATAAATTTAGACATTACATTACTGGCTATTCTAATTTTGTCCATACTAATCACTCAGCTATGAAATACTTAATGAACAAACCTATCACAAATGCTAGAGTCACTAGATGGCTACTATTATTTCAAGAATTTGATATTACAATTGTAGATAGACCTGGAAAAGAGAATGTAGTTGCTGATTTCCTTTCTCGATTGACACTTGATGATGATACCCCAGTAGATGATTCCTTTCCTGATGAATATTTATTTGCAGTTTCTACCCACTCACCTTGGTATGCAGAAATTGCTAACTACTTGGTTGCAGGGAAGTTACCACCACACCTATCCCACTGAGAGTAAAAAAGGATCATTTATCAAATTTTTTGGTATAGTTGGATAAGTGGGTACCTTTTCCATACAGGAGCTGATCATGAAATTCGAAGGTGTATTAGAGAAGATGAGCTGTATGATCTACTAAAAGCTTGTCGTGATGGCCCTTGTGGAGGGCATTTTGCTGATAAGAGAACAACACATAAAATTCTCAGGGTGGGGTACTATTGCCCCTCACTCTTCAAGGATGCAAAGAAATATGTTTGGGCCTGTGATAGCTGCCAAAGAGTAGGCCAACCTAATCATAGAGATGAAATGCCATTAAACCCCCAGATAATACTTGAACCATTTCAAAGATGGGCCTTAGACTTTATAGGACCCATCAACCCTCCATCCAATCAAAAAGTTTATATAGTGGTCTGCACAGACTACATGACTAATTGGGTGGAAGCCAAAGCACTCCATAGAGTGACCGAAGAAGTAGTTATAGATTTCTTATTTAAAGACATCTTCATTAGATTTGGAGTACCAAGAGAATTAGATACAGATGGAGGACCTCCTTTCACTTCTCATGAGTTCAAAGCCACCCTTCAGAGATATCATATTCAGCAGAGAATGACTACAACATACCACCCCCAAGCCAATGGACAGGTGGAAAGCACAAACAAAGTAATAGAAGGCATTCTCACAAAAACAGTGAAGGAAAATAGAAATGATTGGTCCTACAGGCTCCCTGAAGCATTATGGGCCTACATAACTACCTAGAGAAATACTACAGGATTCTCTCCCTATGAGTTCGTCTATGGAAAGAGTGGTGTCTTTCCTGTGGAATTTGAGGTAAAAACCTTAAGGACTGCTTTAGCTGTCAACCTTGATTTAACCGATGCATAGACAGCCAGGTTGCAACAGCTTAATGAACTGGAGGAGAAAAGACTAGATGCCATTCAACAAACAACCATAATTCAACAACAAGGGTCAAAATGGCATGAAAAAAATATCAAGAACAAGCAGTTCCAAAAAGGCAATTGGGCCCTACTGTATGATTCCTGGTTCAAAGAATTTCAAGGGAAACTGCGTACAAGATGGCTTGGACCTTATGAAGTAGACACTATTTTCCGCAATGGAACAGTAAGGCTCCTCACAATTGATGACTCCAAAACTCTGTTACTTGTAAATGGTCATCGGCTCTATCTGTACCAGCGCCCTATTTCCAAAGAAGATTTTTAAGGCCACATGCATGAAAGACGCCCATTACCTCTTCTTAGAAGGGGCTTCTACCCCTCATTCCAATTAATTCTTTTAAGTTAATTTCTTTAGTATTAGGTTAGATTTTATGTACTAATAATCCATGTAAAAAAAAAATACCATGTGACAATCGATTTTTGTAGATTCCCGATCGAAGCACAGGACGATCCTACTTCAAAGACAGAAGCTTCCTCCGATGTTGAAACACCACCGTTCAACACTTTTGAATTTCCTCCAATGCCGAAACACCATTGTCAACAACTTTTCATCATTTTTCCCGATGCTGAAACACCACTGTTCAACACTTTTTACTTTCTTCATTACCAAAACACCACTGTCCACCACTCTTGACTTTCCTTTGTTGCTGAAACACCGCTTCCACCAACCCCACGCCTATTTCCCCCATCACTGTTCAACAACCTTTTACCACTTTTCCTTTTTTTTCCATAGATGAAACAACACCGTCCAACAATTGTTTCGCCTCGTTCTTTTCTGTTGCTGAAACACCATTTGCCGCAACTTTTCACCATTCTTCCCCATTTTCTGAAACACCAATGTTCAGTAGTTCTTCACATCTTCTCATCACTGAAACAACACCATCCAACAATTGTTTCGCCTCGTTCTTCTCTGTTGCTGAAACACCAATTTTCCAACATCATATGTCAGCAAGCTTTTATGCTCTCACACTATAGCTCATCCTTCCACTCAGCAAACCCTTGATACAGTTCATCTAATAGATCAAAAGTCTCCACCACGACCACTACAGGACTACCATGGATAGGCATTATATTTTGTTTGCAGAATGAATCAAAAGGTAAGGTGAGGTATGTAAATTTGATGTAATGCAGTTAAGCAATAGTTAATGAGAAGATTCTAAATCATTATGACCACTTGAGTGTAATCATTTATTAGCTGCACTTGACGGGACGGGAGGACACATCAAGCCTTCTATACCATCATTTCGCATGAATTCACCACCGCCATCCCTATTTCACCACCCTTTCGCGCATTTGACCGTCATTTTGCATAATGTCGCTTGGAAAACTCACTCTGTGCAGAAGATGATACTCAAACTCTTTGACACTGTATCCTACCGAGCTGGTAGCTATGGGAGGCTCTTTCATACAGAACGATCCTACCACCACAACATTGTTAGAACATTATCCAGTAGCTTATCAAATCTTCCAGCAGGCAGGATGGCTCAGTTAATTTCAGAGACTCCAGGGATATAATGAACAACAAGTCCTACAATTCGCCCAAAACCTTCAGGAAGACCACTCGGTCGTCCAAGGGGTCTGAATTTCAGTAACAGAAGAAGAAATAGCATAGGTCTCAGGCCTCCCTATCGACGACATGCGCATGTTCAACCATAAACATATCATTCAGAATGCTTAGCAGAACTTCTTCCTGCCAGAAGAACAAATTGAATTGAAAGGCAGGGGTGTTCAACTCAACTCATTGCCACCCCCATGGCCAGAAGTTGCAAGATTCATCAAACATTACTTAACCTGCGAGGGCTGATACCAGGTAGTTTATCAGCATGACTTTCTTCTATTATCTCATTTACAACATAATAGACGAGTGAATATTCCTTATTATTTGCTGGGTTTTCTGAAAAAAATGGCACACTACTGCAGACAGGCTAAAGATCCCACCCTTTCACTCACCCATCACTTCCTTGTCCAACTTCTCATACAAAGGGGTTTTTCTCAACAAAACCCCCCACTAAAAAACCCACCTATAAACCCTGAAAGAGCTACAGGAATTCCCAAAAATCCCCAGGAGAAGCAACCGCAAAACCCCCCAAACTCCCCAGAAGTACCCAATAACCCACCCACAGAACCAATCAGTCCAATCAATTCCCCTACCATACCAAGCCTACCTCATACCTTACCAAAATCATCCACTCCCACCCTTCATATTCTTAGTGATGACTCTGAGCCAAATAATTCCCCCTACCCCATCATTGAGGAAAGACCTTCATGAAAACAAAAACAAATTCCCCTCTTTCCATTCTTCTTACGAAAAAAGTGAACAAGGGCCTCAACAAGGCCACCCATTATTACCACTACCCTAGACCCCCCACCTATTCGACCGATACCCCGTACACCTCCAACCTCCCAAATCCGGGGATCTTTGCCTATTCCACCCACGGGCACTGAAACACAAGAACTAGATGCCCAGGGTGCTGCGACATCATCTGTCTCAAATAAAGTAGATGAAACACAAAAACCAGCTAACCATTCAGTCGCTGAAACACAAGAACCAGCCATAGCTGCTACACAAGAACCAGCTACGGCCGAAACACAAGAACCAACTACTGATATTGAAATTGAGATACAGGAATCAGAAGCCCAGGGTGCTGCAACACTACTCTCCTCAAATAAAGTAGCTGAAACACAAGAACCAGCTACCCATTCAGTGGCTGAAACATAAGAACCAACCATAGCTACCGCATAAGAACCAGCTACAGCTGAAACACAAGAACCAGCTGCTGATATTGAAATTGATATACAGGAATCAGAGGTCCAGGTTGCTGCAACTTTACTTTTCTTACACCAAGAAGCTGAAACACAAAAATCAACTACCATTCCTGCAGTTGCTCCACAACAATCAGCTAGTGAGGTTGTGACTTCCACACAAGAACCAGTCATCCCTCAACCAGAAGCAACAATGTCCTCTGTCTTGCAAGAAAATGAGTTTTTAAAGTCTGAACTGGAAGCATATAAGGAAGAATTAGCCAAGGAAAAGGAAGCATATGAAAAGGAACTAAATTTGTACACCTTAGCTTGTACAACAACCTTGTCAGAAGGGACCACACAGAGCCTATGTAAAGAATATATGTGTTGTCAATGTGGGGATATTTACCATCAAGTAGGATATAAGGAAATTCAAGTCCTAGTGACAGGAGAACCCCCTACTCCTTCAACTTTTGTAGTCAAGGAAGAACCTACTGAAACACAAGAACCAGCAGGTCCTCTCAAGATCAAGATTGAGCCCTGCATTGCAACAAAAGAAGCCCCTACCTTTGTCAACAAAGCTGTATAGACAATGCCTATGGAGGAATTTACACCTCCCAGCCAGATCAATCTCCCCACTTTTATGGAACAATCTACTCAGACCTTACCTCATCCTACTACTTGCAACGCTAAAACACAGACTCAGCTATGGGATGAGTAGGCAAAAATACAAAAATGGAAGAAAGAGTATGCTGAAACACAGGCCAAAAGCCTGCAAGTGCACAGACAAATCTGGATAAATCATACTTACTCAAATTGGGAAGCGTTAGAATAGACATGCCAGGCTCGTGACCTTAAGAAGCAGAACAAAGAATTGAAATGCAGATTGGCCCTGGTATTTGATTTGGTACAAAAGCTATTGGCCACAAGAAATCCATCTTGCAACTACTCCTTATTCCTTATGGAGCGACTCATATGGTTTCAGATAAAATCAATTATAGAAGGTAAACCCCATGCAGTACTACACCCAGCAGATTTTGTCAAAACTTTTGCAGCAGCCTCTACTAGGGATCAACACCTCCTCTGTGAGGCATACTTTCATAACGAGGCCATTCTCGAGAACAGGTTTGTGAACCTTAATCCCCTTGTCGGGCACATCCAAATTCGAGCGTTTACCTCCTTTCTCCACAATCAGATTTTTTGGCAAGATGACTTTTTGGCTGCCAATCACAATGAAGATAATCGCCTCCTCTGGATAAGACTAGAACCATGGAAGGCAGCCACCTTTGTCATAGAAAATTATGAGTTCTTAAAACAACCAGGGGTGACTGAACATGTTCAGTAGCTACAATCAATTGTGCTTCAGGATTGTCATCACATCATCAGATCCATAGAGATTCCTGCCCTCCAGGAAAATAACATGCTTTGGCAGCAATCCACTGAGAAGAGACAAGAACATAATCCTTTTATCCCCACCAACCTTGAGCTAGAAATTTTCAGGGTACCTAACTACATCTAGTGCATTCAACAATGTGTTGAAAGCTGGATAGGATACCGGTTTTATTTTCCTATCCTCTGGTTGCCAATAGAAAGGTATCAAATCAGTTATAAGCTATCTAAGAAGACAGAAGTGACAGCATGACAAAGATTACAACAGGACCAAGGGTTCAGAGCGCCAACGGACAGTACCTCCCACAGCTACTGCTTGAGTAACTTACACACTCAGAGTTGGTATCCAGACTTTGATTCAGAGTGAAGTTGCCTGAGGACATGCAACACCTTGAGTTGGGGGGGATGTTATGACCACACAATGTACCTTTTTACCCATACTTTTTGCCACTATTACTCTCCTAATCACCCACATTTAAACTCATATTATCACTTTATCTTATTATTCCAAAGGTATACAACGTTCCTTCTCATTACTATACGTTTAATCTGTTTTGCATAATATTTTACATCACTCTCATACTTAACCATTGATTAAAAATGTATAAGTGCTGAAACAGTTCAAACTGCAGATTAGCATTTGAGGCTTGTTGCTGAAACAACAATTCACAGAAGTTGTTACACAGTCCATGGTTGACGATGCTAAATCTCAGAAGTTGCTACATGGTCGATGATGCTGAAACACAGAAGCTGTTACATGGTCGACGATGCTGAAACACAAAAGCTGTACACAATTCATGGTCACGATGCTGAAACATAGAGGAAGCCGTTACATAGCCCAGGACCGACGACGGTGAAACACAAATGAATTCGTTACACAGTCTATGGTCAACATCAACTCACACAGATTACTAACCATCACTGAGAAATGCTGAAACAGTCAAGAGTGCAAATCCCATGGCTGAAACAGCCCACGATTTGCGATGCCGAAATAGCATGCAGCAGCAACAAGAAACTGTCACTCCAATCATAACAACAACACCTCATTCAGCACTCGTAATAGCATTCTGTTGCGGGATAATAGGATGTCCTATTCCGGTTTAGAAAATTCGATCTGACTAAGAATAGGGTTCAGATATACATTTGTAATTTTTGATCAATTGTATCGAAGGGATTCCCTATTTAAATAAGAGGAAATCATCATTCGAGGGATCCAAGTTTTATGTATTAAGAAAGCTTCAGAGAGAGGGACGTGCTTCATTTTCTAGATTGTAATATGATACTTTGATAGATGAATAAAAGAATGTTTTGAACATCCTCCTCTAGCTTTTTTGTCTCAGGGGAATCTTGTGAGAAGGGAGGTCCCACCTTCTTCACAAGATTCACCCGTTAGTTTTACAATGTGTTAGTATAATTTCTTTTTATGTCTTGATTAACTTTTGTCTTTCTGAAAAACTACTTTTCATGGATTCTGCTTTGTTGAAACACTACTGAACTCTGTCTTGTTAGGACTTTATTTTATTGAATGTTACATTATTTTCACAATCATTTTAATTGGCAATCTTGTGTGATGATTTTATAAGGTTTGCTAATCAGAGACTGGGTTAAGGGTCCCTACTTAATGGAAGGGATTGGAAGGTCCTGTTCTCTGTAGGATTAGTTAGCTTTCAGTTGTTTTCACAAGTGTGCTAATTAGAGACTGGGTTAAGGGTCCCTTCTTAATGGAAGGGATTGGAAGGTCCTGTTCTATGTAGGATTAGTTGTGTTCACAAGTGTGCTAATCAGAGACTGGGTTAAGGGTCCCTGCTTAATGGAAGGGATTGGAAGGTCCCATTCTCTGAAGGATTAGTTGTTTTCACAAGTGTGCTAATCAGAGACTGGGTTAAGGGTCCCTGCTTAATGGAAGGGATTGGAAGGTCCTGTTCTCTGAAGGATTAGTTAGCTTTCAGTTGTTTTCATGAGAGTGTGTTAATCAGAACAAGGTACTAGAGTTCCTGCCTGGGGACAGGTTCCTATTCTCTGGTTACAGAATAGTTGTTCTTTCCTATTGCAGTTGTTATTTTAATGTAATCCAGGTTCTTTAGCTTAATCATCTCTTTGAGCTCTGCAATAGGTAGGTTGTTTTCCTGTAATTCAAGTCAGAACTTCAGTTTATTCAAGGCAAGTGTGATTAATATAGTTTTCTTTACTACAACTCTAAGCTTCTTTTGGAATTGAGCATATATAGTGCTTGGTTATCTTTGAAATAAAAAGACTTCCTTGGGTTGACAATTTATGTAGCACTTGATTGTTTGAATTAATTAAGCAATTATAGTGACCAACATTTTGGCGCTGTTGCCAGGGAAGGTAATTATAGTTTTCAAAAGCACTTATGATTTTTCAAATACAAAGATTGCATGAAAGGACACGGAAACCCCAAAGATACTGACCCTATAGGTGGCAAGGGGAAAGGAAAAGGAGGAAGAAAGACTTACATTGACGAGATTATATCAAAGTTTGAATCTACTGCTCAACGACCAAACCTTCGGAAACAAAAGTCCCAACCTTCATTTCAAGCAAGCTTTGAAATAGGGAAAGAAGTTTGGAGTCCTGAGACAGTCCAGAAGCCAGTAGGAGACATTGAGGACAGAGCAAGCACAGCAGGGGAGAAGACAGAGGGAAGCATGGATGAGTACAATGAAGAATTGCATCATGAAGAACAGGCAAGTCCTGAAGGAGAGGTAAATGATGAAAACTCTTTCTCCACATTAGGATTTCCTATTGGCGATCTCCCTAGGGGAGTAGCCCCCATGAAAAATATTCCACTCTCATCATTACCTAATTTTCATGGTTTGTCTTCAGAAGATCCTGATGAATTTCTTTTTGAGTTTGACATATTATGCAGAAGTTATGATTACGTTTCTAATGCTCAAAAACTAAAGTTATTTCCAGCAACACTCAAAGGGAATGCACTAAGATGGTTTATGAGTCTTGGAGGCCATGTAATCACAACATGGGACCAAATGAAACAGAAATTCCTAAACAAATACCAGGACTACTGCCGAACAAGAGAAAAAAGGGAGGAGCTATTTAAGATGATGCAGAAAGAGGATGAGAATCTGGAGGACTTTGTAGAAAGGCTACACTATAATCTACAAAGATCCAGTCACCCCAATGTAAGTAAAGATATTCTTAAAAGTATATTATTAAAAGGAGTAAGGGATGACTGTTTAGATATGCTAAATATGCTTGGAAAAGGGGACATATCTAAGGAATCATACAATGAAAATGTTAATTTATGCAAAAGATGTTCAAGAGGAGCTTCAAGAAATAGATCAAACAGCAAGGACACCACATTTTCAAGAGTCCAAAAATTAGCCAGTGGGGGAGCAACAAGAGCTGAGATAGGTAATTTACTTGAAGGTTTTAAAACTGAAATGTTAAGCTCTTTTGCCTCACAAATTGACACCCTGCAGATTAAGAAAAAGAAAGCAGAAGCAGAAGCAGCCATGTCCATCTTTTGTTCTCAATGTAGAGATAAGCACCCATGAAGAGAATGTCCACTGGACAAAAAGCCAATCTGCACCATCTATGATAAAGATAATGATACCCAACATTGTCCATCTTTACCAGGGATCAGGGAAGCATTACAACCAACGGACGAAGAAGCTGAAGCTGTCTATCTGTTGACACAAAGGAGGCAATGGCAACCACGAGGACAAGGTATGAATCCTAACATGCCATTTTCATCTTCTAATCATTGGAATAATTATCCTTCTTTCAATAAAATGAGTTACCCCCCCTATAGTCAAATGCAATACTCTAATCAAATGAATTACCCACCCATGCAACAAACTTACCCACCCATGCAACAAACTAACCCACCCTTTGTCGATCCATCAATGTGGACCCCTTGGCCTCCACAACAACAAAAACCATATCATAACCAATGGAATCAAAATTGGAGAGGACAACAACCCCCCTTCCAAAATCAATTACCTCAATCGCAATTCCTACAACCACTCTCCTTACCAGCAGGTACTCCCCCAAACAATCAAACGATGAGACCCCAGCTACCTGTGCAACCTAACCCTAACGCAAATAATAAAGCTGTGCAGTGCATTGATATTTATAACCAGCCGACACTTTCTCTTCTCCCTGTGCAATGCAACGATATTCATCTACGATCTGGGAGAATAGTGGAAACTACCATAGCTGATGTTACCTCTTCTGATAAAGAGGAAACAAAAAAGCATGATGTACCTGAACAGGTACAATCATCCTCTAACAATGCTGCTGAAACAACAAAACCACCATTTCCTAAGCATTTAGCCTTAACTAAAATGCCTGAGCCACCAGCCTTCAATCTTCTAGGGGAATTACAAAATTTGTATGTCAAAATTCCTCTACTACAAGCACTCCGAGACGTACCAATCTATGCCAAGATGATGCGAGATATTTGTGTTAAAAAGCCTGGTAGGAAAATTAAGGATCCCCTTACAGTCCATGTTATGGGAGACTTGTCTGCACTAATGTTAGGTAAAACTCCCCCAGTTAAGTATGGTGATCCCAGCCACCCTACTGTTACAGTACAAATTGGAAAAACTATAATCCCTCGAGTCCTGGTAGACCTAGGTGCCACTATCAATATCATGACTCTGGAAACCTTACAACTACTACAATTGTAAAATGAAGTTAGAGACACCCCAACTGTCCTAGAATTGGATGACTGATCCACAATTAAACCAGAAGGAGTCATTGAAGACCTCAGTATCTCTGTGGAATCCTAGAATTATCTAGTTGACTTTACGGTACTACAACCCAAAACAAAACAAAGTTGGGGGGCCACCCTCTAATTTTGGGTAGACCTTGGCTAGCCACAGCAGATGCTTTTATCAGCTATAGATCAGGATCAATGACAATTTCAAATGGTTATGAAACTAAACAACTTACCCTATACCCTCACGCTACACCCCTGATTAATAAAGATAATTCTGTATGGGTAGATTTTGATGATCAACCTACTCAACCCCTTTTGACTATCGGACAAGCCTTAAGCCTGAAAGACTCCACTGAGGATGAAGTAATTAATAATTTTATTTGCGAACCCTCCTCTGTGACTATAGAAACTCATAACCAACTAACTGCATTGTTGGAGTCTGATAATCAAGAAAACCTCAACTTGGAAAGCCCACGTCAAACATCTAACACCATCTCCTCTAAAAGCATACCAGTGGAAATTGAACTTGGCAAAACACTGAACATAAACCCTAATTTGACAGATGTTGAAACACAACAATTAATGAAGTTGCTTCGGGAAAATAAAGAAGCAGTCACATGGGATTACACAGATATGAAAGGAATCTCTCCTGAATTATGTACTCATTGAATATATATTAAGGAAGATTGTAGATTGATCTGCCAACCTCAATGACGAATGAACCATAATTTAAGAGAAATCCTCAAAGATGAACTTCAAAAATTGGTCAATGCAGGGTTTATCTATCCTATATCAGACAGTGAATGGGTGTCCTCGTTGGTAATAGTTCCTAAGAAAAATGGGAAATGGAGAGTATGTGTGGATTATAGAGATTTAAATAAAGCCACTCAAAAAGATCACTTTCCATTACCATTCATTGATCAAGTGTTAGATAATTTGTCAGGGAAGAAATTTTTC
>CBVK0100981121.1:0-11051 GCA_900067695.1 Picea abies
TAGAAGCAGAAGCTTCTATTAGGTATTCTTACATTCGACTTATTCTATTTTATTGCAAGGCCTTATTAATATTGACCTTTATTACATTCAAATATATTGTTCTACCTATGTGAGGGTTAGGACCCTAACATGTATTGTGATTGACCTGATGATCCTCCCATGTACTATGGTTGATCTGACGATATCTCCATGTATGGTGGTTGGTCCAATGGATCTCCCATATATTGTGTTTGAGGGGGTTGTTATGTTGGAATCATGGGGTTCACATTTGGGAAAATTTACTTGCTGAGGAATGCTTGCCAGATTAGGTTGACCCAATAAAGGATTTGCAACTCCTGTATATGGTTGTCCAGGATACATGCCAATAGTAATGGCAATGGAAGGACCTGCACGAGTGGTTTTCCCCCAGGTTTTTTGTTGTGGCCCCCACATAGAAGTTTGCCTCATAGTTGAGGGTTTCCCCCCATTAAAAGGTTTCTCTCTAGTTTAAGGTTTCCCCCCAGCTAAAGGTTGGCCTCCCATTGAATATTGACCTCCAATGAAAGGTAAAGGAGAACTCCCCATTTGTAGAGTTGGAGATGCGGGTTGAGTAACTTGTGTAAATGTGGTTGTTTGAATGATTTAATAGTCGTCCATTTGACTGATGGGATGACCAAGTAAATCCCTTGGTGTGTGCATATGTGGGAGTAGTGAAGTAGGAATATTATTTGGCCCATGTGCGGAGAGAGATGTAATTGCAAGTGGTTAAGTCCGAGTAACTTGGGTCGTGCTTGTTCCGAGTAAAGGATAAACACCAACAATAGTGATTTGTGCTCCTGCAACGTAAACTATAGGAATTTTGGATAGAGCAAGTGAAACTCCCAATCTCTCTAGAAAACCAACTGTCGGTGGGTTCATGCCAAAATATGGTCTAGTGGCTGAATTGGCCAGTAAATAGTAAGAATAATGAGTACCAAGAAATATCGTGGATGATTTTTCAACGAGCAGTGGTTTGAGTGGATCAATAAAAAGGGGATTTTCATGAGGTACAAGGCCTTCCATGAAGGTTGTGACTAGTTCTTCTTTGTTTTGGCCACTTCCAGGAGCTACATTCCTAGTTTTAGAAGTTTTTTCTTTGACCATTCCTTCATAACAAGGGTCGTGTTGAGGTTCCTGAAATTGAGGATCCAAACCTTGCATTCTGCAATATATTCAAAGCCCTTGATTGAGCATGATGAAAGTAAAATGACATGCCCTAATTCCAACTACAAACTCTGAAAGCACACACCCCTAAAAATATCTATAGGTAATCAACCAAAAAAATAGTAGAAGTATCTTCTGAGGATGGGATATCAAGTCGTCAACGAATATATGAGAAGTAGTTACCTCGACCTCCATGTAACAACCCTTCTCGGTGCAAGGAACCATCTCTTCATTGGGTCAAACTCCAAGGGTACTAATAGTTTGATACAAAATCTTCCCCATGTACCATGGGAATCCCCCCAAAGTCACCTATGTAGATACCTAGGAAATTCTACTAAGGTTACCAACTCGCAATCGGCCTCCGGGGGGGTACTGTCGAAATTTGGGACTGAACTTATGGTCATGATATCAAAGAATGAATATCTTCTAGAGTATCAAAGACAAGTGGACTGGTAATACTCCTAAGAACCTTGAACGGATTCGAGATTCATGAAGCACCAAGACCATATGAGCCGGTAACACTTCAAGAATAACCCCCAATATATGCTCTTTTTGTTACGATTGGTCAAGCTTTGGAGGGGTAATCTATGCTTCTCTTCCACACATGACCTCATGATTATCCCCTGTGTTAGAGGGGTTTCACGGCTATTCCTATACAACAATTTGATTTTATCACTCTCTAGTGTTCTACAGTCTTGTTTAGTAATCTTGGACAATTTACTCACTTCTTCCTAGTCCAAAGATTCTAATCCTATGCTATTGTTGGTGTACTATAAACCAAAAAATGTCTACTTGATTTTATTAGTGCAATGGCTTATTTTAGTGGATTTGGTTACTCAGAAAGGTCTACAGAGATGAAACTAATGATGTGTGAGACTTGACTCCAATAGAATGCAAAAAGAATGAAATGAAAATGTTTATTTTCAATGAATTCTATCTATGAGAAGGAGAAGAGTTCATGTCTTCTTAACAAACACTCAATATCATGCAACTTTCCAAAATTATGCAAAACTATCAAACAAATATGAAATTCTAAAGAAAATGCAAGACTAACTCATGCAAGACATGTACCAAAACAAAACTCCTAAGAATGCAGAAATTATCTTTGTTCGATTGTATGTGCAATGAAATATATTCAAATGAAAAACTTTAAGATTCCTATCTTTCAATGAGAATGAAAGAAATAAATGTTTGACACAAAGGAACATGAATCAAAAAATAAACCAAACAAAGTACACTCAAAAGTTTTATGAGAACTAAAAGAAATCAAGTGTGAGATAACTTGTTTAATCAAGGAATCAAAATATGTAAAAGAGAAAGAAGAAGATCAATCTTTGAAATCCTTATAAATTGGAAGCATAAATCAAAGATTAAGGTTGGGTTGTAACAAACAATAGAGTCTCAAGCATTCAAAATACCAAAGCTTTCTAAAGAAGGCAACAGATAAACTAAAAAAAAGAAACCTTTGCAATCTCAAGTTAACAACAACTTCAAAAGAAATTAAGTTATCAGAAAATATGAAGACTTCTGGGATGAAGATCAAATAGCTGGAAGGTAGACACCAAGGGATCTTGTTAGCCCATGGTAATAATACAATATCGAAACTTAAATAATTTTCAATCTCAAGGGAGGTAAAATAAGTGATAAATGTCAATCTCTTAGACAAAAAAAGTCAAAGCCAAACATATAGGACTCTGGGACAAATCCTCCAATCAAAGGACTGAGAAAAACAAGGAAAACGTTATCAAAACCAAGAAAAAGAGGAGATCAAAGCTCCTGTAATAAGGGAGACATGGCATTGAAAAAGGGTTACCGCTATATAAGACAATATGGGGGATCGTTGATAATGGTAATCAATTCTCTCTGAGATAGTATGGGGGAGCATTGATTCTTGGAAGTGTTGGAAACAAACAAAAAATTTCCCAGACTCAACAGAGTTCAATCCAATGACTCTGTAAACTTATCAATGAAGAAAAGTGAAGAGGAATGATTTAAAATCAAGCATAAAAAAATATCAAATCACAAACAAGACTCAACAAGGACTAGACAAATGAAGGGAAGACTAGTCAAAGTTCTTCCCTAGTATGGTCATCAGACTTCTATTATGGTTAAGTCACCCCTACGGATAGGTGCAACCCCCTTTGGGATCAAGACCGAAAAAGAAACAAATGGATAGTAAAATTACTTTATATATATTATATATGTCTATGAGTAAAGAATATAGAATAAAGAAGTGTGACTTACTCCTTTTTGATGGCTTCCCTCATTGATCTTCAATATTTTTTCTTGTTGTCCAAGCTACGATCAAGATGAAGAAAGTATGCAAGGAATAGAAAAGTACCTTCTACTTCTACAATATATCATTAGACAAGATAATACCTATCTATATAGACATGCATTCATAAAAAACAATATGAAGGAAATATGCCAAGTTATATTAATGGAAATACAATAAAGAAATCACTTACAAATCACCTTTGACGTTGTAGCAACTTCTCCAATATCTCTAGACCATCCCTTGCATGAATTTCTTGATATCCTAATGATGATGCTTCAATGAATTCCTTCCCCCTTTCACCATGGAAATTCCCTCAATATATATGATTGGGTGGAATAGCCACCATGAGAAATTTTGGGAAATGATTGAGGATTTTGCTCCACGAGTTTGGATTTGTCTTCTTGAGGTTTCCTAGGATGGAGTCAAGTAGGGTGACTCAAATATTTGACCCAGAAAAACTTGAATCTCCTCGTATGTATTCCCTTAGAAAAAGGTGGGATGGCTATAACCTCTTTTGACCACATCAATGCTCCTTTAGAACTGAACATGGGGCATTGAAAAAGGGTATCAACACTCCCTATACATGGGAAAGGTGTGTTGATAGATATAAACTCTTCCTATACATGTGCATGGGTGCGTTGACCTTAAAAAACCCTCCAAAAATAGTCAAAATTCCAAGTAAAAGGCATGTTTCCGACTTTCAAATGATGGGTTTATTCCTCTAAAATGACATAGGGATTATGACAAATTTTCTTTCATGGTTTCAAGGGGTTGTGACACTTATTAAAGTACATGTGACAGTTATTAAGGTGCATATGACACTTGAAAAAGTGCATGCAACACTTAGTAAGGTGCATACGACACTTTAGGACACTTGCAACACTTAGGTGTAAATAGATGTGACACTTTGGGGAGCGTACCATGCCTGGACTCATATACAGGTAGGAATGAGCCGAACAATATACCCATAATAAGATGGGGAGCGTACAAGTGTGACATTTTGGTGTGTAATAGATGCCCCCTAATGTGTGAGGTCAAAAGAGAAACTAATGTCTGAAACACTTTAAAAAATATGGATGTAAGGGCGCTAGAGTAGGAGAACTTGACAAAAGATGCAAACAACCATCAAACAATATATATGTATCATTCCCGAGGAAGGCATGCCTATGCTCAGAATACAAAATGACTCAAAGCATGGTTTCCGACCAATACACCACAAATCCATGAAAATAATGACTAAGGATATGGACACTGTCAATAGAATGTGGATCCATACCTCCATGACTCAATTAGGTCACAACCATGAAAAATAAATAGTGGAGCTACGATATGACAAAACAACATAGCCACAGACCAATAAAAGGTGGATCTGTGTGACAATATATATTAGTGGGGTTTCCAGTAGGGTGAGTGTACTAGAATCCATAAAATACTTAGATAATATCCATTGCAACCTGGCTAAATCACATAATAAAGTGATCACCCAACCCAGGGTCTTCATCCCAATCCCAAAATAGTACGAATCTAGCCATGTGAAGAGATGACTTGATGTCGAACATGGTAGAAACCACTTCATTAGTGGGAATTAATGTATACTTTTAACATGGGCGAGGGAAATCAACAATGATGAAAATGATTCCTAAGGTACCCTAGTACATTCCAACGAATGTGAATAAATGAGATGGATTCGAACATCCATGGAATCATTCGATCAGAGGCCAATGGTGTAAACCTACTATCGAAGGCGAGGAAACCTGCCATTGAGGCATGCAGGCTCTAAGGTACTTACTAGTTTCTAAGTCTAATTCCAAGATAATGTGTTGAAGTTGACAGGAATAGACTCGTCGAAGGAGGTCCATGACTTTTCCCCCATCATCGAAATAAAACAGAAAGAGAAAAGTGATAAAATATGATATATCAAATGAGGATTGACTGACATAGGAATGAAAATGGAAAATACTACATAGTGGTTGGTTTGAGGTGAAAATTCCCTTGAACATTGTGAAGCATGACAAGTAACTTGGAAATAATGACTCAACTAAGAGATGGACCAAAACATATTGTGATGATCACCAAGGCACTCTTCAGGTGAGTTGTAGGTGTATGAGGATTCATAGGATTGGTATGACTAACAAACAAGCATAATAACCAATTGTAAGATGAGACACAAACATGTGCCATGTTTAAGGGAGAAAACAAACAACTACCATGATTCTTTCCAAAAACCTAACCCTCTTCCTTCAATTCCCCCCCCCCCACCATGATAGGCCAGTACCTCTTTGTTTTTTAACGATATTTAAGAGGATAAAAGATGCTTGATATAGCTCATATTTGATGAGTCTCTCATCATATGTTTAACGAACCTGAATAAGGAGAGGTTCGACCCCATATGGGTCCTTCAATGCATGTTTTATGAGTCCAAATAAGGAAAACTCGACGGTATTTGCATGTTTAGAGAAGATCTTAAAGAAAACTCCATGGATGTTCCTTTTTGTAAATATAGTCCCCCAAGCCTGAAAAAGTGTAAAAAGATACAAGCGAGAACTCTTCTAGTCATGATTGACTAAAGTATACCTTTTTTGTAGTTAGTCTTATGAGGCCAAAAATGGGTAAACTACCACTCGAAAGATGACTCTTTGTGGTTTAATGAGATTAAGGAATGACGAAGTATGCTCATAGTCTACTTATTTTCTTAACGAGCTTGACACAGAAAGCGAACTGTGCTCAGAGTCCTTTATTTAATTTTTTAACGATCTTGACACATAAACACAAACGTTTCTCGAATTCAGTTTCATTTTTTAACAAGATTGAAGACAAGAATAAACTATTCTCAATGTAACACCCATGAAAAATAATTTTCCCAACATGATGTCCAAAGGTTGGTACATTGAATGATACCTATTGGTGGGTTTTCTCCCAACATAGTGTTGAGAGGTTGATACTTTTCCCCTAGCATAATTATAATAAGTTGGTGGTTTAACTTTAGTATGATTCCCATAGGTTGGAGACATGCCCCCCAAGTTTTGGTTTGTCTATCGAATCTTCTTCTGCACTCACTTAGACTATTGGCTACTAATAGCGATAAGTTTGCTAGAGCGGGAGGAAGAAAGAGGATCAATGGAGACAGGCGGAGGAAGGGAATTTTTAGGTACTAGATATTGTGAAAGACGGGACTCTTCTAGACTAAATGACATGATGTCATCTAGTTTTTTAGTGGAAGATGGGTCAGGTACCACCCAAGGATCGAACAATTCATAAGATTGTCGCACCGTAGCCGTAATCATATTTAACATGGAAACCTCATGTGGGGGATCATGGGGAGGTAAAGGAAAAACTCCCATGAGTGGGGAATCCTTCAAGATACCTACACCCACACTCACATACTTAAGATAGGACTGTCCCAGGAAAGCGATGTTATTCATTAGGGAACTATGGAGATCTAGAGTGCAATAATCAAGTTGGTCAACAATCACAATGTTCCCTTGATGGGGAAATTGAAAAACTTGAAAGACCAAGGATGCGAAAACATTCATCGCATAGAAAATAATGTGACCAAGTAACAAATTATAATCCAGAGGTGTGTCAACCACTTCAATGTCGACAAAAACATTTTTTCCCTTTAAATCCACAACTAAATATTTCAAAAGTCCGTAAGGTTGGAAACCTTTTTCATCAAACGCCTTAAGGGTGGTAGGAGATTGGTTAAGTTTAGGAGAACCAATGTATCTCCAGCAAGACAAATACATTACACACGTTGAAGCTCCTTCATCCAAAACAATGCGATAGATGTTCTTCCCACCAACCATAGCGTGAATTTGGAAGGCCGAGTGGTGGGATATCCTCGACTTAAAATAGTCCAGATTAAACATAATCATATTTGAAATCTCTAGATCCATAGCTCCAATGGCTGATAAGATGGTTTTGTTTTGACTTGGACAGTTTTGTAGAACTTATAACGTTGACATGGGACAAGGTGTGTGTGCCAAATCTTCAATAGTGTTGTAGTTTTGAGAAACATGGGAACTTGGTTTAAATATCGAATTCTGAATTGTACCCTTGGGAAGGTGCAACACTAACTCATCAATAGGCCTCTTGATATGAAGAGGAGTAGAGGATGGAGGAGGAGTGGAAGTGGAGGGCTTATCGGTATCACCTCCATCAACATGATTATCTAGACAAGTGTCGTAAGTCTTAGCTCTGGTCATTAAACTAACCATCCCATTACACATAAGGACCTAAGAAATGCTTGAGAAAGCATCCTCATGGTGAGGATGACCTGCATTTCCCCCTTGTGGAGAGGCAATATTTTGCACAACCATTTGTTGTTGCTGAATTGGAAAAGGATTAGGTAATACTACAGGTTGAGAGGTACCCTTCATAAATTTAGCGACATCCTCTAAGGGCAGTATTTTGTGTAGTGGTATTATGCAAAAATAATGCAGGGATGATTAGATTTCCTTTTCGGTTGAGTATCAACAAGTTTTGTACTCTTCTCTGGGTTAGAATAATTCTTTGATTTACCCTTGTTTTTTTTCTTACCTCCAGGTTGTTAAGATGAACTGGAATGGACTGCATTCACCTCGGAGGTTTGCGTAAGAGAGGGAGCAATTTTGGAGTTCGTCACGCAACCCACAAGGCCATCGACATGGGCTTCCAGAGCATTTTAATGGATCATTCGATGGGTGAGGAGCATGAGGGATCATATCATAAAGTGTGCCATACTATGAATATACCAAGTCTAAATATTGAGTACGACTCATAGCTTTCTCCTCTGTGACAACACCTCCCATGGTGACATCTCTAGCGATGGGTGGAAAAAGTGACTTGGTAAACCAATCATGGTGACATCTCTAGCGATGGGTGGAAAAAGTGACTTGGTAAACCAATTTGCCAGGAGTTGGTAAAAAATGGTAGCTTTAATTAATCGTCGCCACTTCCTCCGCTCATGAATATGATCATAAATGTGAGTAGAATTGCATTGCCTATGTGAAGTCAAAAGATATGTACCAGTTTCATATCTAATCGATAGTTTGAAATGTGTCAAAAGATCCATAGCTAAAGTGTTAAAGTCACCAAAGGAGCATCACGACAGTTAGATATACCACTTGGCTACTGAGCTTGTGAGACTTCTCTAGAAAATTATTAAATGAATTGATTCATTCGTCAAAAAGTTCAAATAATACCAAAGAGGTAAAATCATTATGTGGTTATTAATATATTCACTAGGTTTTCCATCGAACTTTGGGATATTGGAAGGAAGTTTGGAAGGGATCAAAGGCCAAAATGGGACATGCAATACATGATTATTGGTCAAACAAGACAGATCATGCATATCTAATATAGCCAAGAAAGGAAGTTGTTGGTTAGAATTTTGATACTGGTAGTAACCATGTGACATAGGAACACCAACAAGATCATATATAGGTTGGGACGAGATAATAAAACCAAATGGTCCTCCCATGTACTGTGATTGACGCCCCATGTATTGTGGTTGACTTGATGGTCCCCCCATGTATTGTGGTTGACCCGATGGTCCTCCCATGTACATTTTTTGACCTAACAGTCCCCCCATGTATAGAGGTTGGCTCAATGCACCTCCCATATACAGTGTTTGAGGGGGTTGTTATGCTGGAATCATGGGGTTCATAGAATGATTGGGAAAATTTCCTTCCTGAGGAATGCTCATCTGATTAGGTTGACCCCATAAAGGATTTTAAACTCCTAGATATGGTTTTCCAGGATAGAGGCTAATAATATTGGGAATGGAAGAACCTACATGAGCGGCTTTCACCAGGTTTGTTGTTGTGGCTCCCACATAGGATTTTTACTCATAGTTGAGGGTTTCCCCCTAGAAAAAGGTTTCCCTCTAGCATAAGGTTTCCCCCCAATTAAAGGTTGTCCTCCCATTGAGTATTTACCTCCAATGAAAGGTAAAGGAGAACTCCCCATTTGTAAAGTTGGAGATGTGGGTTGAGTAGCTTGTGTAAATGTGGTTGTTTGAATGACTTGATTGTTGTCCATATGACTAATGGGACAACCAATTCAAGAACTTGGTCTGTGAATATGTGGGATTAGTGAAGTAGAAATATTATCCAACCCATGTGTGGAGGGATATGTACTCACAAGTGGTTGATTCGAGGTAACCTGGGTCATGGTTATTCCCAGTAAATAAGACACATTGATAGTAGTGACCTACACTCCTGCAGTGTCAACCAAAAGAGTTTTGGATAGAGGAGGGAAACTCCCAATCACTCTGGAAAAGTAAATGTTGGTGGGTTCATGCCAAAATATGGTCAAGTGGATGAACTAGCGAGTAAATAGTAAGAAGAATAAGTATCAAGAAATATTGTGGATGATTGTTCAACTAGTAGTGGGCTGAGTGGATCAATAAAAAGGGGATTTGTGTGATATAAAAAGCCTTCCATGAAGGTTGTGACAATTTCTTCTACATGTTGTCCAATTCTAGGAGCTACACCCATGATTTCAAAAGTTTGTTCTTCGACCATTCCTTCATAAGAAGGGTCATGTTGAGGTTCCTGAAATTCAGGATCCAAACCTTGCATTATGGGAGATATTCAAAGCCCTTGATAGGCCACAATGGAAGTAAAATGACAAACCTTAAGGCCAAATACGAACTATGAAAGCACACACCCCTAAAAGGATCTATAGGTACTCAACCAAGCAACAATAGAAGTATATTCTGAATATGGGATATCAAGCCGTCAGTGAAGATATGAGAAGTAGTTACCTCGACCTCCATGCAACAACCCTTCTTAATGAAAGAAACCCTTGCTTGAAGGGGTCACCCTCCAAGGTTATATATAGTGTGATGCGATGTCTTCCTGAGGTACTGTGGGAATCCCCCCACAGTCACCTTTGTAGATACCTAGTAAAGGTCACTAAGGTTACCAAATCATAGTCGGCCTCTAGGGGGGTATAATCGACAGTCGGGATGGAATATATGGGTAGCATTTCAAAGTATGAAGATCTTCCAGAGGATGGAGGACAAGTGGACCAGTAATACTCCTGATGACCTTAAACAAATTCGAGAGTCACAAAGTACCGAGACCAAATGAACCAGTAACACTTCAAGAAGAATCCCTAATATATGCTCTTTCCACTACAATTGGTCAAGATTTGGAGGGGTAATATCCATTGTTCTTTCCCATGCGACCTTGTTTTTGGCCCCTGTGTTATAGGGGGTTACCGAATATTCCTATATGACAGTTTGATCACTCTTTAGTGTTATACAATCTTGTTTAGTAAACTTGGACAATTTACTGCTATAGTGGGAAAACCCCCCTATGGACTACACTACGGTTCAACATGTAGGCAAATCTAACTGTCTAAAAGTCTCCTAATTTTTATAACTACCCCAAATATACCCCATATTAATACATGAAAGAAAAATTGAAAAGATCAGGTAACTTTACCTTTTACTCTGCGTCCGATGTCGATCCTCTCACATTCGATAGCTCTGCTGACTACAAGCCTCCTCCAAAGGATGGCCTGTATTTACAAACAGATAAACAAGAAACTACGAACATGCATATCATATATAAATCATGGGTTAGATGTTAGTATAAGACAT
>CBVK0100981124.1:0-10630 GCA_900067695.1 Picea abies
CCCTTAGGGCCTAGGGAAGAGAAACACTTGCCTTGGTACATAATTTAACATAATATATATATTACCCAAACTTGACTCCTATGGGTTCTCCTGAGTATACATCCTGCAAATCCGAAGAATCCAATCCACATTTCCTTGTTCCCACCTTTTCTAATTTCCCGTTTCCTAAATCTTTTTCGCTTAATTCTGAATGAGACGAAAGGTCACTACACATTCTTGAAAATCCTTTCAACAATCCCAAAGTTTCATCTTTCAAGTCATCAATGGTTGCGGCCAGAGTAGGTGGTGCAGGAGGACATGGTGCAAGAGGAGGAGGAGCTGGTCAAGTACCACCCCCACCTCCTAGAATTTTTGCTAAGGTAGCTTCTAGATATGATCCTCTGGTTCTCCCAGTTCCCCTCCATGACTTACCCAAAAATTATATGAAAAACCTATAAAAGTTCACTGGAGAAGGAGACTTGACTGCTACCGAACATATAAATTTCTTTGATCAATTTGTTGACATCCTTGGTCTTGAACACGAGGATGTTTATTCAAGACTCCTAGTTCAAAATTTCGAAGGACAGGTGAGAACCTAGTTCTGAGGCCTAGCAAAAGGATCCATAGGATCATACGATGAGTTGGAAAATGATTTTATCAGACAATGGGGAGAAATGAAAGATCATCTTTATTATCTAACCGAGTTTGGAGCTGAGGTTAAATTCCAGCTGAGTTTACTCAAAGATTTAATAAATTATATAATAAGATTCCAGCTGAGGTTAAACCTTCCAACTTGCGCAAAAGTAACTTTTGTTGGGGATTTTGATCCAGATTTTTCTCTATTGTTAAGAGAAAGGAGATCTGTTGATCTCACTAAAATGCAGGATGACGTTGTAGAAATTGAATCAAACATGATGACATCAGGAAAGTTAAAAGCTAAATTTGAAACGGGAAATAAAGAAACCAGACGGTACAGACAACAAACAGGACCCTATGGATTTGTGTGGTCTTCAAAAGATAAGATGGATGACATGGAAAGAATAATTAAAGAATTGTCAAATAAAATCTCAAAAATGGAATTGGATCAATCTAAGAATGATCAGTTCCCTAGAAAAGATTTCAAAAGAAATCCTCCTAATCTTCAAATGCAATAGAGACAAATCAAGAATGAAGATCAAAAGATTTAGGCCCACTTCATAAACAAAAATTTTATAGGGGGAGAGGACATGAGAAATTTTGAGGAGTTAGAAGAAGATATGAATAATTTTGGCGATGATTGTCAAGAACCTTATTTGACGAGACAAGATTATGAAAAATCTTTAAATATAGAATATAGGTCTAAAAATGATGAGAATAGAAATATTACAGAGAATTCATCTTATAAATGAATCATTGATAATATAATGGCCGAACTCCAACAGAAATATAATCTATGGCCTAGAAACAACAATATCACAACTGCCTCACCGAAGAAAATTTTGTTGAGAGGGGAAACAAAAGAGGCAACTCCAAAAGATGCTGAAAAATAGACTATTAAAACCAAGACTGGTGATACACGGTCTACCAAGACAAAGCCAACATGAACACCAATTATTAATACAAGAAAAGAGAAGATTCCCATGGAAGAAACAAAAACAGCGGAAACAAAGGCAACACAAGCTAATAAACCAAAAAAAAAGGAGACAAAAATCCAAACCAGATAAGTTGATAAGACAACGGGAAATTTCAGTCTACAAAATGAAATTAATAAAATCAAAATCCCTGTACCTCTGGTTGAACTAGCAAAGAATCCCATATACAAAAAGAAAATTGCTAAAATGATTAATTTTTCAGATAATGAAAGTCAGGCTGACGTTATAAATTTAGAAGATGATAAGCCTAATATAATTTTTGGTCCACATTTTGAAGGTGCCAAAGATACTATCGCTCCTTTGTATATTACACTAACTGTGCACGATCACCTGCTCCATAATTGTACGTTATATTCTGGAGCTTCTCACATTGTGTACCCAAAGCTATTATGGATAGACTTGGTCTCGAAATCACTCGACCATATGGATATTTGTATTCTTTTGATTCAAGACAGTTTAAATGTGTGGGTATGATAAAATATTTAGTAGTTAATCTTGCACAGATCACTTGGAGGATCCCTCCAACTCGACATGACATACGCTACAATCCCGATCTTCGGTGGACAATTTACTCGCTTGTACAAAGAAACAAGGTTGGCATTTACAGTAAGTGATCTGTTGAACCCAAATAACTACCATGTTTATATTGCAGATCAGGATTTAGGAAATTGTATTTTATCCATTGATGATGATTTAAATGAATATATATAAGAAGATTGTATAGAAAAAGAAAAAAGAAAAGACAAATAAAGATGTATATACTACAGGGGTTTGGAAAATGTATTTTGATGGTGCTTCATCTTGTGAAGGAGTAGGAGCTGGAGTGTTGTTCATGGCACCCGAAGATGAGTTTATTATTCCTTTTTCTTACAGGTTACAGTGTGACATAGATTACACTAACAATGTATGTGAATATGAAGCCTTGGTCTTAGGATTATAAGATGTCAGGAAATTAAAAATTGAGAACTTAGAAGTTTATGGTGATGTGAAAATAATCATAAAACAAATTAATCGTCAGTACTAGGCTAAGCACCCAAGGTTGAGGTCTTACAGAAATTGTGCCTGGGATTTGATAGAGAATTTTTTCCCATCGGTTAATGTTCACTACATCCCTAGAACAGAAAATCAACAGGCAGATTCATTGGCTAAAGCAACCTCAACGTTTGTGCTTCCTACGGTTTTCAAACTTAAATACCATATAGATATGAGACATAGACCTTCCATACCAAATAATATCCAACATTGGTAGGTTTTCAAGGATGAAGAACAAATCAGGAAAATTTTAGAAATGGTGGATGACTTTTCCGAAAAACATATCGACCAAGAAAATCAGAATGATCCCAATTGGATTATGTAGGAAGGGGAAGATCCTCAATAATTTTAAAATAAGATTGCTAATCATTGTATGCTTATTTTAAAAAATAATCAGATCCCCAAAGGTCTGATCCCCTTGGAGAGATTATTTAATCATGATGACATTCCTTTGAAATCTACTTTATAGCCTTATCCAGAAGAAGTTGAAGATTGTGATATAGGCACCAAAGAAAATCGTAGGTTGGTAAAATTATCTAAGTACCTTCCTTCTAAAATAAAAAGTAAATATGTTGAGTTGCTCAAACAGTATAAAGATGTTTTTTCTTGGTCCTATGATGAATTAATAACTTATGATACCACCATAATGGAACACAAAATTCCTCTAAAGCAAGGTGTCAAACCATTCAGGCAGAAGCTCAGAAAAATAAATCCTATATTATTGCCTGTGACAGAAAAAGAGGTAAAGAAACTTCTAGATGCCAAGATCTTTGTCCCATTCAGATAATCTGAGTGGGTAGCTAATTTAGTTCCAGTAAGGAAGAAAAATTGTGAAATCAGACTATGTGTGGACTTCAGAAATCTAAACAGATCATCACTCAAAGACAATTATCCATTACCTAAAATGGATCATGTGTTAGAAAAAGTAGTAGGAGCTAATATAATGTCTATCATTGATGGCTTTTCGGGCTACAATCAAATTTCAATACATGAAGACGATAAAAAGAAAACTGTGTTCACTACCCCTTGGGGTACCTTTATGTATGATAAAATGCCTTTCGGTTTAATGAATGCAGGAGAAACTTTCCAATGAGCTATGGACATTTCCTTTTTCGGCAAAAGAGATAAGTTTGTTGTTATTTATCTTGATGATCTAACTGCTTTTTCTAAATATGATGCAAAACACCTAGTACACTTCAAGAAAACTTTTGAAAAATGTCGCAAATTTGGTTTGTCTCCGAATCCCAAAAAATCTCATTTTGCAATGCAAGAAGGTAAACTCTTGGGCCATATAGTGTCTACAACAACAAAAACAACTTGGATAGACTTAGAGAGAATTCACCTATAAACCAAAACCAACCTTGTGTGGAATTACCAAAACATGTTCTACAACCTCAACCCCATACACAAGATTTCCACTCTTTCCGAAAACGTATTGATTCCTTGTCTAACATACATACATGCACTACATGTATGGAATCATATCATGGCATTCCTACTCACCCATCTCCGAATGGACACATTTGTACTTGTTTTCATAGAGAAAATAATGGGCATTGTTTCTCCAAACGGAATAATATGGACCCCGGTGACCAACCCACAGTTCTGTCAATACTTACACAAGTTGAGGAAATGTTAATTGCTCAAGTTATCCCCATATTTCAAGTTAGGCATGCTCTTGGTGGACAATACAAATATAGTGGCCACACTATTAGTTTCCCACAACAAATCCTCCACATAGCGAATTTCTTGCCCCATCACCTTTCAAAACTTGATATCTTAGTTGTCAAGAGACATGGAGGAAAGGGGAAATGTTATGATTGTTATGTGAAAAAATATCATGTCATCAATGCATCTCTCTACAAGATACAACATGAAAAATATTACAATGACGTACAAATTGACCAAAATGTGCTTGCCTCACTTCCCACTATGTGCACCAATGTCTCCACTCAACTCCATTATGTGTCTACAAAAAATTTAAATTCTCCCACTGAAGAACCAAATATCTCTTTAGAACACCATGATGTTTTCCAAGATGAACAACCAATGTCTTCCTTTGCCTTTAGATTGCCTAATACACAAACAAAACTAGAAAAAATAAGAGCATTTGTTAACACTACAAATAACTTTTCACCAAATACAATTCAATGGCCAACAATTGGCCTATCACCAATCAATGAGTACAACACAGAGGGTGTATTTGACATGGCCTTCCTTGTTCTTTTCCCCACTAGAGATGCCCTTCCTCACCAACCATGCATGAGAAACATACCACTTGATACTTATGCATTACACTTAATGAGATACCATGACTATAGTTTTGGTAGTCATCCTCGTTTTAGATACTACCTCTTCAATTTGATTATGCGCCATCGAATTCAATCAACAACTACATTTTTTCCAAACAAAGCCAAAATCATAACACATCCACCACAATTCAAGAATTGCATGCACATCTCAAAGAACTCCCTGCAGACAAACTCCCAGAACAAGTCATGCACTTCATAGCACATCAACATGGCACTAGAGCATTCTGGACCATGCGAAGGATTGAGCTAACGGACATTATCGCATAGCTTCAATGCCCAACCTTGTTTTTCATTCTCAGTACAACAAACACAAAATGGCCAGAATTGCACGCGGTTATGCAAAAGGATAGACCTCTCAACCCAATGCTTCACCAAAGTTGGCGTACAAACAATGTCATTGATCTCCCCCACACTGTAGCTGCTTACATGCACAACAGGTTTTCAATCTTCCATGATGAGATACTACAAAAAAAAATGCAGGCAATTGACTATTGGTATAGGTACACAATGTATACTACTTGCAATTACCTCTATCGAACCTATACATTTATATGCTCTTTACTAATCATTTCATATCCCTTTTGCAGGTATAAATGGAAACATCATGGCTCTGCACATATACATGGATTTATTTGGGTTGTTGGTGCTCCAAACATGGAAAGATTACATTGGGAAGACCCACATCAAATCTATGCTACAAAGAGGTTCTTTGATAACTATGTTACAAGATGGAATTCTAGAGAACACCATGACACACACATGGCCATGCATCAATCCATTGAAGATAACCCTTGCTTACTAGATACAAAGGATATATTTGCAACCAACCCACTTGAGGACTATGAACAACTCTTAAATTGAGTTCAAAGACATACAAAGTGCAATGAGAAAATATGTCTCCTTAGAAAAGTAGCTACACTCGAATGCAGGTATAAATTACCTTGGAAGGTACAAATGGAGTCATCACTCTACATTGATGAAATGGGTCAAAAGATATATCGGTCGACACACAATGATGAGCACATCAATATCCATAATTCTAACATACTTCAAGCATGGAGAGAAAATGTAGATTTCCAACTAGTCCTCTCTCACTATGCAGTTCTAAAATACATTACCAAATATGCTTCCAAAGCAGAGGGGAGATCAGAGACCTACCACCATATGTTGACTAGAATTGAATCTACGTCAAATATAGATGACCCTGTCTCAACTACTTATCACAACTTGCACTTAGAAGCAATTGTAGACCGTGACATAAGTGCCCAAGAAACTTTCCATATGCACCAAAAGTTGCCCCATGTCACATGCAGTCACACCTTCACCAAACTCAATGTTGGTCGGAAAATATTTCGTCGAATCTCCTATGATTTGCCTAACTGCTTATATGGATCCACTTTCATTGATGCATATTTAATACGTCAAGTTTTTTTTGACCCAATATGTGTGTTTGACCTCACAAAACATTATAACCAAGCACGAAAAAATGAAAAGTGGAAAAAAAGAAACATCCCCACAATTTTCCATGTATGGCCACTTTTCACTACCATTCCAAACAAATATTCTGATAAATTTTTTGAGTTCTACTGTAGTGATTTGATTTTATACAAACCCCTTCATTCCTTCTCTGAAGATATAGGTCTTTCAAATGAAGACATTGTGTCTACCTCGGAGACCATAAGAGATCACTACCATGTCTGGAATGTTGACTGCATCCCAATGCCCACTCCTAATGACCAAACATCTGAAGATGAGTACATCCATACTAACATACTACCAAACATGGAGATGAATGAACGATAGTCTTTATCAAGATTGGTCCCTACCGGCAATATCAACTTCAATTATCTTGATATGTTGGGACTTCGAGAGATTGACACTTTCCACCCATGGGATCAACTCAAAGTATCACACAATACATTAGACACTACACCAAGCTTCATCAACTATCATCGAAGTATTACAATGGTACTACAAGAAATGAATCCGCTATGTCCTTCAAGAAGTACATTTTCTGCAAATCAACACACTACATTCGACATCATCATGCATCACTTACAAGCAAAAGAACCATTGAAGATGATCATCCAAGGCACTTCAGGCACAGGAAAATCCTACCTGATACACTGCGTCAAAGAAACACTATCTTCTCAAGCACCCTTTGGACATAGCCCACTATTTCTTCTTGCCTCTACTTGAGTTGCAACATTTAACATACATGCCACCACTATACATACAAGACTTAGGATTCCTATCAAGGACACGAGGCCTTTACATGATCAGTCCTTTGCAGCGTTCCAAGAAGATATGAAACATATTCACTACATTCTAATTGATGAGATGAGACTTGTTGAAACACACGCATTATTCTAAACTTTAGACTAAAATAAGTTTCATTTTTGTTTTAATAAAAACCAAAAAAAATGCGCTGGGATAATCATCGTCGAATGAAGCCTTCTGATTAATCCAATGGTCTAAAATTCTTAAGAGATTATGGAGCTGCCTATTTATTAATGAATCAATTTATATAAATGTTCGCTTTCAAAATTTCGGGAGTCAGGGTTTCGCGAAGTACGAAGGTTCAATATTGAGCATCTTCAAAGCCCCGATACTCGAATTCACGAAAGTATTAAATGTTAAGTCTAGTTAATTAAAGATTAAGAAAGATTAATGATAAATAAATATCATCGCGACTTCACGGTTCAAGAGATCTTACATATAAAATCTTGTGAAGTCCCGATACCCGAAACCCTGTCATTCTAAAACTAATCGCGGTTAATTAGAAGAGTTAAAAAAAATAGACTTAATTAAACTTATCACGACTTTGCATTTCGTATGTCTTATTTTAAACTGTTATAAAGATCCCCGAGATCTGAAATGCTGAAACTTTATTAAATGATAAGTATGATTAATTAATGTACTAAATGAGGATTATACTCTAATTAATCTATTGCTTAATAATAACTCAGATACATTCAAATTCTGTGATTTTCTCGAGGTATCGACCATTAATGACATTACTAATTGATTTATGGAAATGATTCCAAATAAGATCCAATTTTAACGCCCAATTTTTTTTTATTAAATAAATTAAATGTGTTGTCAGTGAAGGTATATGCATGGTTTATGCATTTAAGGTCAAAAGATTTTTAGTTCCAAATTACATTCTTGTTTTCATAGATTTGGTTTAGTGAAATAACTAGTTTTCTACATTCTCATTCTCTGTAACAGGTAATAGAACTCTGAAATTCGATATCATGGCTCCACGGAAAACGCCTCAAGCAACTGGTGAAAGTTCTGGCCAGAACACAGACATTATTTCTGATACTTCGATCAGAAGTATAAGCACAGTTAAAACCTGGACGCATTTGTTCAAAACCATACAATACGAAGTGGTAAATTGCCCTGATGATTCAAGCGACAATAAAAAGGATAACTTATCTCCCAAATATAAGATTATCGCTCAAGAAGAACTGCATAAGGTAGCAACAAGGCCGAGGTTTTTACCCTATACTGACATGATTGGATGGGCACTGAATCATGTGGATATCCCAACTAGAACTATATTCAACTCTCAGAAGGTAATTGTTGGGTCATTTTGGCAAAAACACATATAGGAGATGTATAAATTGTCTGCAACATCAAACTTCATTTATAATGCCATTTTTCTACAAAATTTCAGTAAGAACGAGTGTGATCAATATGGAAAGAATCTTTTCGACTTGATCAAGGATTGGTGTTCATGCCCTGAAAAGTTCAGAGCCGACACTCACGGTGTATATTCAATCTCATCGCTTGAACCAAAGTTCATGTATATATCCATGATGATGTGAAGAATTTATGGAAAGGAAAACACAACCCATTTCTATCTACCATGGGTACCCATTATACACTCAGTGGCGGAAGGATTTTCTTTTGACTGGGCAAAGATATTGTTGGATAGTCTGTCTAGTGAAATCACATAATACTAAACAAAGAAAACCAAAGGGCAACCAACTTCATTCTTCATGTAAACTTATATTATGGATGCCATATGTTTCATGATGCCTTTTCCACTGATGAGATGGATTTGGACTCCAGATAGTGCAGAACCAATTCATGATTATCATTCAAAGCTCTGGGATGACAAGGAAAAATATTTCTTTTATGAGATCTTTCATTGGGTAGTGGTGTCGATGCATATTGTTATATTTGGTCACCCACCTCCTAGAATTTCATACAACATTATGGTTAATCTGGGTAAAGTGGCAGACTGGTACATAGAGGAACGCTTCTCTTATATCAGAGCTTTTGGTTGTTCAGTTCCCCCATATGCATTACCGCAATTTTTACCTGACCGATTGGTATGCCATGAGGTTGCATGACAAACTGTACTCGAAGAAATTAGCAAAGAGCTAAAATCCGTGCAAAAAATGGTATGGTCATCTTTTCCGTTTCCTATTGGTTCATTTTCCTTGTTGGATTTCAGTCACTCCAAGGTGGAGGCTGCGACTTTAGAATAAATAAATCTAGTTAAATTTGAATTCAAGAATCACGACACACAGAAGGTCGTGGGTAACCATATGTCCATTTGCAATCTTAAGAGGTATGAACATGAAGATTCCCCTCAGGATGAAATGTTCTGAGGGGTAAAATATTACGAAGAAATTCTGAGTCGAGTTCGAGCTCTACCACCTAGTGAAATGGTTGAGTTTTACAATTTCTAAAAACATCGAAGAAGTGTCCTACCCAAAGTATTACAGAGAGAAAACCCAAAGTCTCCAGCTACACAACAAACAGAGACCCAAAATCAATAAGCCGAAAGCTCTACCAAAAACGAAGTCCTAGAAAACCTAGAGAAATCTAAGGTCTCGACTCAGAAAAAAGATATCCTAGCAACAGAGGTATCCAATGACCAGTCCAAAGATCAATCAGAAACATTAAAAAATCAAAGAAAAGATAAGCCATTGTTTTCACCTGATAAATCAACTATAGATGGATATGGAAAAAAATTATCCACAGAAATCGGCATCCCCATTAAGGCTATCATGCCATTACAATTCACCAGAGGAAACCCTAATGCAGAGGTAATATTCATAGGGGATCTCACACCTATCCCTATTGAAGATATACCTCCTACCAATTTGTTTTTCAGTAAGAAAAGGAAAGTTGTGGTAAAGAAAGAAATGCACCAGAAAGAGGGTACAATGGTCAAAAAGCATAGAGCATTATTGAATGGACAAAATCTAGAAGATGAAGACTTTGCTACAGAGGTATCAGGCTCTTTGGGAGATTTTGCAAAAGCTAACCTTTTTGTTGGGTATGTGTTATATTCTTTGCAGGAGTAGTAGTGTCTGAGTGCCTACGCCGGGGGCATAGGGGGGTGCAGGGAGGCGGAGCCCCCCATGCAAGGGTTCGGGGGCAGCGCCCCCGGAAATTTTTTTCGAGCCGACATATTTCTGCTGGGCCGACATATTTCCGGGACCACATGATATTAGGTGGTTTTTCGGCACATGGTTTTTTGCTGATGGTTTTCTATTTTCGATTAAGGAATTAGGGTTTTGGACTAATCCAGGTCATTGGGTTAGGGTTTTGGATGCCGCTGGCTCCTATATGTATATTGTATTGTAAACAATGAAAAACAATCTATGAATATAATATATGTTGGTTTTCCCGGTTTGGGTTTCCAGGTGAAAA
>CBVK0100981129.1:0-19089 GCA_900067695.1 Picea abies
AAACCCATGACTAGGGTTGACATCAATGACAACAACCAATCTTCCAACATTTATAACCACAAAATTCATCTCAAGCAACTTACAATTTTCTTCAGCAGGGAGGTTGGCAAGTCCTTGACCTTTCACAAGTTTTACTAGCTTCATCTCAACATCAAATTCAATTAACTTTACTATCCACTTACTCCTTTTGCCAGCTATGTCAAGTTGTATAAGCACATTTTTAACAGAGCTTGAAGGTACATAGGCTATTACCTTGGCTTGAATAATGTAAATCCTAAAGGATTTTAATGACTTGATGAGTGCATATGCTTGTTTTTCCAATGGTTCATACTTTACTTCAGCATCTCTCAAAACTTTACTGAAGAAGGCAATTGGTTTCTCCCGATCATCAACATTTCTCTGCAATAGTACAGTTGCAATTGTATCTTTTGAAGAAAATGAAAAGATATAAAACTCCTTGTCAAAGTTAGGGCTGATTAAAACAGGGATTGTTATAATGACTTCTTTGATAACATTGATAGAGTGTTTAGCTTCTTCAGTCCATATTACTTCAGAATTCTTTCTTAGCATACAAGTAATGTGATTTGTAAGTTCTGCAAAGTTTGTTATAAACCTCTTGATAAAGTTTATAGTTCCAAGGAAAGACTGAATATCCTTTTTTTATCTAGGAAGAGACAATTTTTTAATGGATTCTACACTTTTTGGTTCAATCCTTACCCCATCAGTTGAATCAATATGTCCAAGCAATTTCCCTTATTTAAGTGCAAAATTAGATTTCTTAGGATTAAGAGAAATGCCATACCTTCTGCATTTTAGGAATGCCTTCCTCAAGTGCTGCAAATGATCTTCATGGTTGCTTGAAAAAACAGTTATGTCATCAAGATATATCAAAACAAATTTGTCTTTCTCTCCAATGAATGCAATGTCCATTGCTCTCTGGAAACTAGCTCCAGCATTCATCAGTCTGAAAGGCATATTTTCATACATGAAAGTGCCCCATGGAGTGGTAAAGGAAGTATTTTCTCTGTCATCCGGATGGACAACAATCTGATTGTATCCAGAGAATCCATCAATAAAGGACATCACACTTGACCCTGACACTTTCTGTAAAATGTGTTCCATCTTGGGCAGCGGGTAGTTGTCTTTCCTAGAACACTTGTTTAAATTTATGAAATCCACACAGAGTCTGATCTCTCCATTTTTCTTTCTGACAGGTACAAGGTTAGCAATCCAATCTGATTATCTAAGAGGTATAATAATTTTAGCATCCAATAATTTCTTGATCTCTTTTTCCATGGTAGGAAACAATATAGGACTGAAAGATCTAAGCTTCTGCCTAAATGGTTTAGTATCTTTGTTTAGAGGAATCTTGTGTTGAATTATCTCAGTTTTGAATGTTTTCAAGTCACTAGATTGCCAAGCAAAGATATCAGCAAATTCTTTTAACAACTCACTATAATCAGCCTTCTGTTCTTCAGAAAAATGAGAAGCTAAGTTGACATATTTAGGATCTTGTTCACTGGCCACATTAAACTGAAAGACATCTGAGTCCTCTTCCTTCTTTTCCAATTTGACAGCCACATCATTATTATCAAAAACCTTTTCTAAAGGGACCAATCCCTTAGGAATTTTGTTAGTGGACAATTGAACAATTTCATGTGCTCCAATTTTACTTCTTAGCTTCTTCATCATGTTCATTTTCCAAATCAATCTACAAATCTACAAACTCATCCATTACTGTAAGGAATCTGGTGAGTTCAGCGTCATCTTCAAAAACCTTCCAAAACTTTACATTATCAGGGAGTGATGGCCTATACTTTACTTTGACTTCATAGTTTAATTTAGGAGGTAATGGAGGTATGAAAGAGCAGGCTGAAACAACTAATGAATCAGCTAGTTCATTCATGGCTCTAGGAACATGAGTAATCTTGAAATTTGTAAAATCATGAATCACTATCAAAACTTCATCTCTATAGGCTTTGAACCTAACATGTTTTTATTGATAGGACTTATTTACTTGTTGGATTATCATATCTACATCCTCAAATACCTGCAAATTCTTAATCCTCATATCTTTAGCTGCATTTAGACACAAGAGTAATGCCTCGTATTCTGCAATGTTTTTGGTGACTTTAAATTCAATATTAAAAGATAAATGAGTGGTTTATTTTGATGTGGAAATGATGACTATACCTGTTCCAGTCGATTCTCTTGTCCCTAGTCTGTTGGAAAGCTATCGGTTCTCTGACCCTTTCCAATTCATTGAACATGTTGACTACATTTGACAATCATTCCTTCCACCCTCATGGTATTCTCCCCACCTTTCTGGTCCAGTTAGGTGGGAATACGGTAGATGTGGAAGTAGAGGTAGTGGATGCACCTCTCGATTATAACTTGTTACTAGGTCACAATTGGACCTATGCTATGGTCATTGTCGTATTGTTTTTTTTTTGTGTGATTTGTTTTCCTCATCAAGGGGAGATCGTGATGATCTACCATTTATCCTTTGCGTACTCTAGTCCTAATGCATCTATTGGACTGTCGATCCCTGTGATCGACAATTCTCAGTCGGAAACTAAGAATATCAGTGTTGGAATGTATTCTTCCCTCATGGGTACTTTCGACTTCTCGGCACCGATTCACCACGTTTACGCCATGTCAAGTAGGCATACTTCAGCAGAGAGGTCCATTCCTTTCACACTTCCTATTTTAGTGATACTTGGACCTTACCTTCTCTGACTTTATCGATTGAAGGTCATTCGCATGCTAGCATGGCTATGCCACTATCGGCAGCAGAGATTGTGTATCAAGCTATCCTTGACTCTTCCGCCAATCCCGGGATCCCATTATTAGGCCCATATGGGCCACTTCATTATCTTGATCACATGATTTCTTAGATGATACTTTGCCTTCGGACGAAGCCATCCTCGAAGCCATGAATGTTTTCGAGAGACCTTGGGACGATATGCATCATCAATCTTATTTTCTCCCAAGTCTTGAAAGAATCGAGCAAGATGATTTTCAATCTACCTTGAGTGAGATAGTCAGTCACGCCATAGTTCCACTTGATACGAACGATATTTGTGCCAAAGGAAATATGGCAAGTATTTCTCCTACCGTCTCGATCGACATCTCTCGTAACTCTAGTAAAATTGAGAATGTAAATATACATGCAGATTGTTCGCTAGAAGAGATTATGATCTACACCAACCTCTTCAAAGAATTTTGAGATGTATTCGCTTGGTCATATGAAGAGATGCCAAGGATCAATCCTCGCATTGTCGAACATGAAATTAGAACGTATCTGGATGCTAAACTTGTTCGACAACGTCTTAGATATATTAATCCTAGGAAGGCCCTCGCTATTAAGGCAGAGGTGGAGAAGCTACTTAATTTTGGCTTCATCTACCCAGTTCCCTTGACTGAAAGGGTATCCAACCTCGTTCCTGTGAATAAAAATCAAGGAACCATCTGCGTGTGTATGGACTTTTATTCACAAAGCTTGTCCTAAAGATAACTTCCCCACGTCTTTCATTGATCAGATTCTTGATGAGTATGCAGGAAGAGAAATATTTTCCTTTATGGATGGATTTTCAGGATATAACCAAATCTAGATCAAACCTAAGGACCAGCACAAGATGGAATTTATATGTCCTTGGGGTACTTTTTCATACCGAAGAATGCATTTTTGCCTGAAAAATGTTGGAGCAACCTTCCAATGCGCCATGACTTTCACTTTTCATGATCTCAAGCATATAGTCAAAGCTTACCTCGATGATCATGTTGCTCACTCTCCCAAGAGAGTGGATCATGTCACAAACCATCGGCTGGTTTTTGAAATATGTCGTTACTATAGAATCCAGTTAAACCCTCACAAATGCATCTTTTGTGTTAGGTCTAGCCGTCTATTAGGATTTTTAGTTTCTGAGACTGGGATCATGGTAGATCCTCTTAAGGTTGAGGCAATACTTCAATTGCCTCCCCCGCGCATGATTAGACAACTTCAAGGTTTACAGGGGAAAGCTAACTTTCTGTGTTGGTTTATAGTGAATTATGCCAATATCACTAAGGGTTTCATGCGCCTTTTGAAGAAAGACATCCCGTTTATCTAGGATGAGTGAGCCCAGGAGTCTTTCGACACCTTAAAGAAAGCCTTGTTATCAGCTCCTCTGCTGAAATCTCCTAATTACAGTAAAGATTACTTGTTATATATTGTTGCATCCTAAGAGACAATTGGTATGGTTCTAGTTTAGGAGGATGATGAGCTCCATGAGCATGTCATCTACTATCTCAATCGAAATTTATTCAGTCCTAAGATTAATTACTCTCACGTTGAAAAGCTAGCTTTGGCTTCCGTTCACGGAGTCCAACGTTTACGACACTATATATTTCTTTGCAAAACTACTATAGTCGTTGATGTTAATCCATTTCAATACGTCCTCACTAGGTGTATCATAGGCAGGAAATATAATAAATGGATTGTCATCTTACAAGAATTTGATCTTGACTTTGCTTCAACCAAGTCCAAAAAGTCACTAGTTTTTGCAGAGTTAATATTTGATTTCCCATGATTAGACGAGGATGTTATCCATGTCGATTCATTTGCAGATGAACACAGTTTCCTTGTCTCGTCATCTGACCCCTGGTATGGAGACATTGTTTTATATCTTCAAACCTTGAAGTTTGCTCAGTATCTCTCGTGAGATGATCGATGATGAGTTAGATACCAAGACAAAAACTATACCATCATCAGCAACACTTTATATCGTCAAGGAATAGATAGTATATTATGTCATTACTTAACTCGCAAGGAAGCCGAGTTAGTCCTAAATGACTACCACAAAGGGGCTTGTCGTGGTCACCTATCCGGGCTTGCGACAGCCCAAAAAATCCTGCGAGTCAATTACTTCTGGCCCACCATATTTAAAGATTGCATTGAATCGATTAAGAAGTGTCACCCTTTCCAGGTGTTCACTCAGAAAATGCGCTTGCACCCATCCCCTCTTCACCTAGTCATTACCATCGGTCCCTTCACCAAGTTGGGGGAACATTTCATCGATTGCAACCCAACTTTGGCTGGGGGGAATCAACACATCATCGTGGTTGTCGACTACTTTACCAAGTGGGTCGAATCCATGTCTAATGTAAAATCCGATGGGAATACTGCAACCTTCTTCATGTTCAACCAAATTATCACTCGGTTCGGTATCCCGAGTGATATTGTCATTGATCATGGCGGTCACTTTTAGAATAAAATGATGGTAGAACTAGCATCTAAGATGGGGTTTAAACATGGTCACTCATCTCTTTATTACCCCCAGTAAAATGGGCAAGTAGAGGCCATCAACAAGTCTCTCAAGACCATTTTTCAAAAAAATGTTAGTCGGAATAATTCCAATTTGCACATCATGTTGTATCCCTTGCTTTGGGCATACCGAACCTCGGTTAAGACTGCCATCGATTTTTTTCCTTTTCAGTTAGTGCATGGTGTGGAGTCGATACTTCCCATTGAATGAAAAACCCCTTCTTTCAAATTGGCATTCGAGCTCCTAGTTGACACTTCATATTTAGAGCGACGCCTAGTGCACCTAGAGATTCTTGACAAGCATCGTCGAGACACCTTTACAACTATCGAGGAAAAAAAAAGTGTCAAGGTTCAATACAATAAGTTTGTATGTCCCCGGTTGTATACCAAGGGTGACTTGGTCCTTGTGTATGACCAATCCAAAGAACCGCTAGGGGCAGGAAAGTTTAAACCCATGTGGCATGGTCCTTATATCGTGTGATGTGTTCCAGAAAAAGGAGCCTATGAATTGGAAGATTATGAAGGGAAGAAATTGGTCGAGCCCAGAAATGGGCTCTACTTGAAAAGGTATTACACTTGAGCCATGGGATTAAATGAAACCCTTTATATACTAATGTAAATTTAGTGTATATACATCTTTTTCTTTTTGTCTTCGGCTTGCTTATCGAGTTCTCCCTTTTGGTTGGCAGATGTCAACGGAGTCTTTGGTCTACCTAGGATTCACAGATGGAGCCAGTCGTCATACACAGAACTTGGCTTCCTCTGCTTGGGTGATTTACTCACCCGAGGGTCTATTGGTGTCTTTAGGTGGCATATGCCTAGGGCCATCCACGAACAATGTGGTCGAATATAGAGTCATCATAGAACTTTTGTGTGATGCTATCTCACATGGTATTCTCTCTCTAGAGGTTCACTTGGATTCTCAGTTAATTGTATGTCAGTTGAATGGTCATTACCATGTACGTGATCCGGAATTACTTCGTCGATTCCTATGGGTATGTCTTTTAGAATGACAATTTGATTTTATTACATACTTCCACATTCCTAGGAGTTCTAATCATGTATCTGATGCCTACGCTAATTATGTTTTAGATTGGCATTTGTCACATTAATAAAGCAAGGAATACCATTAAATCAATGTACACATTGTAAGATATGAGTAAAGCCGAAGACCCATTTTTATATATTTCCAAACAATATGGTGTTTATATTACAAAAATTGGGGATAAAACCCTCAAAATACATATACAGCCGATATACATGTCCCATGACATCTATGCCTATGGTGTCGGATGTGTATCATGATAGAAAACCACGGTGTTTGTGAGACGCTAGAAGAGTCGTACCCATGCTCTATGTACACCGACAACCTGTCACTGCATGGCTTCAGGTAGCCCTCCACCTAAACCATGGGAATCCTCTGTGTTAGACGAGATAGGTTACCCTTCACATTTTGTAGGACTCTCTCCGCTTCACCTCCCACTGCCTCATCTCCTCGGTGCCTCCACCTGTTTCGTAGGAATCCTTATGGCCATTGCAGACCTACATCTGTAATCACACAAGTATCGAATTAATAACATCATCCAAAAATATTTTTTGTCCTCTTTAATACAAAAATACAAAAAAAATGAAATATATAGAAACTTTTACCTATGGCATCGTCGGTAGCTCCTGGTGGAAGTGGAATATTAGGATCTCCTCTAAAATCGATCCCCGCATAGGGATAGTCATCCAGAGCTATGATTTGTCTCCACCACCAGAAGAAAAAATCATCATTGTAGGGTGTCACCACCCTACCTCCCCCCTGTCGTTTCATGACCTCGATCCACCATGCCATAGCCGGATCACGTGGTCCTCTAGGAATGATCTCCACTCTAGGTCCCAAACCTAGGACTCACTCGAAAAAGAAGATGCAAAGGATAGACGCAAACCCGAAGTTCCATTTCCCCCCTGCTTGCACTCTATGAATTGACCTTTCATGTTGGTCAGCAGTGAGGTACACCAGTCGTATATGGTGGCTCTCGCACACTCCAGTGCATAAAAAATAAGTGGTCTTGATGCTTGATGCAAAAATGCCAATCCTATGATCCTGGTAAGCATGAGCACAATAATCTTCAAGCTGAGGTTACCTATATCCCGGATAGGGATTTGACTTCCCACCATGGGAGTCCCTGCAACACAGTGGGCCTTGATGTATTCTTCAACCTTCAGCCCACTCCCTGCCCTGCAAGACTTGAGGTCCACAACCTCTCCTCGATGTGAAAGTTTCATCAAGAAGTAGATTTCCTCTACTTCGATCCGTAATGGTTGTCCATAAAGGATAAAGCTCTCGCTATCGGAATCCCAATAGCCCACCGGCAGTTCCAACTACCTCACTTGGGCCCTCATTCCTTTGAGAGTCCAAAATTTGTATAAACCACATATTTTTAAAGCCACTTGAGCCACCAGATCTTGATCCACTACTGCATCTACCTCCTCATGCTCTCACTCTCTCCATTCCAACACCGTCCTACAAAAAAACAAATCATTTTTTAGTTAGAAACATATTTTTTTGCCTTTTGGTCATGTATACATGATTTATTTACAAACATTCGTGGGTAGGGGCTTATATACGCCCCATGTAGTTCACACATGGGTGTATAACTAGTCGTATATGTGACCTATTCAGAGAAACCCGCGTATACTGAAAAAACCCAATTTGCGCCCTTAAAAGCTAACAAAATAGAACCTAACCTAAAATTGTAAACCACTGAAATGGAAGAGGATGGGATGAAGAGTTACCTAGTCCAGACGGTGCGTGATTCCATTGCCTATTGCTCCCACGATCGTCATTTGAATTCTGGAGGTGTTTTAGTCCAAATTGCACTATTTGGGTAAAAATGAAAATGATACAGTAAATTTTAATTTTACTACTATTTATAAGCCATTTTTTACCCACTTGATATAGTTATATTCTATTGTTTTGTCTAATGGACTAATTCAATAATGGTTTTAAGCTGGTTTTTGTAGTTTCAACTCAATTTTCTTGCGGATTTCAATGTCATGGTTGGTCGTTCGTCTCTTCGGGCAGGTATATTCATAACCTAGCATATAATATAGGTATCTACTCCATCGTGCATTTTTTTCATCACCTTTCGACTACCATTTTCTACGCCTTAAGTACAAACCCATTTATTGCGATGCATAAACCTAAATCAGCTATTAATATCATCGTTAATAAATCGTAGAGACTTACCAAACATGGGTACCCTAGTTAGAACCTCCTTGTCATTTGGTACCCATGCCGAGTTTTTCCTTAGGACCAGGAGTCCATTATAATTCAATACGTGACTTTATAATGAGCCTCATTTCTCATTCATGCACACGCGGCCTTATTACCTACAGACTCCCAATAACGAGTCTCAGTTAATCTCTTTTCCGACTCGTCCAAAAAATGAAAAGATCACTGAGTGATTTGTCCCTTTCACACTCATTAAAATTGGATTTGAAATATCATGACTCCTAGTTAAGCTCTTTTCTGACTCACTATCAAAAATAGAAAAGATTGTCGAGTGAACTTGTCTTTTTCACACTCGTAAATTGGATTTGAAAAGATGTCTATTTGGCACAAGTTTACCCCTTTTTCACACCAAGTAGACTAAAAGACATAAAAAAGGACATTTTTTGGCGTTAATTCGTGATTGCATTTCATGCCCTCGCTTGTTGTATTGAGCCTTTAGACGGTTCTCTCTTTGCGTTATAAATCGTTGCCTAAGCAGTTTGCATCCTCAACCAAGTAGAGCTTTGTTTTTATCCTTCGCAATTTGACACCCTATACCCTGGAGGGAACATCACCCTGAGTGTCCATATCCCTCATGCATTTCCTTGCATTGAGCATAGTGTTGGCATCCAAATCACATTTTTCCATTGTCTTATAAGCTGCCTACACCAATGTTTTGCAAACATCGATTTTTCGTCGCAATTTTCAAATGAACGACACTTTTATTCTTTGCGCCTTTTGCACGCTTATTTTCATTTTGTTTTCATGACTGTAAGTGTGAAAACATTGGTCCTTCGAAGCCGCATTAGAATCACTATTTGAACTGTCGTTATCTTTCTTGTCAATATGCCTATTGCACTTGCATTTCATTTATCGCTATGCAGTTTATGAAAGCCCTTTCGATCTATACTCATTGGACATTCTTGTATTGATTGTGTGACTTGGGTTCATTAAGGTTGTAAGGCATTGGCATTTGGATTTGTGTTTTATTGGACCGACTTGACCATTGGTTTCATGAAAATACATAGGGGTTATGATCAAATCCTTCATATGTATCTTTTTATATAATGCCTATGTTCATGTTTTCATAACTATTGGTATGTTGATTATATAAAGACCCATCGGCACATTGGTTAAACTATTGATATGAGTTGATACATTGGCACAGGGTTAAATATTTGATTTTGGTTTCAAATTGAATAATTGATGGTTTTAAACTTTGGCACAACGTTGATTATGCACGTTGGTTTATACACTTACCATTTGATTCATTGGTCGGCCAAGTGACATGACTGTGGAGTTATGCTATAATGGGTAGAATAGCTATAAGCCGACGATTGTACTTTGGCAATAATTTTTTTGCATGGCAGAGATAAACTCCACCACCTTCGCACGATGGCATTTATGCCTATCCCTTATTCATTGTTTACCTCTGTTAGCTCGGATAGCCCTGTGTGCATTTTTCTCCTGTGTGTGCTATGATCCAAACCCTGGGCTTACCGTGTGCTCGGCTCCATGGCACCAGTCATGTGAATCGAGCCAAATGGTAGCCAAGCCTTGTTAATGTTCAAAAATTCCCTGAAAGACTTGGAGGCTAATGGTTGGCTCACCTTCGTGCAGAGATTTGAGGGTTTTAACTTATTTGTGGCACAGCAGTTCGCTTTGACTTTCGATGGATGTAGAGCCAAGGTGGGTGACATCCAGTTGGAAATCGATGAAGGATTTATCAGTTCTGCTACAGGGTTATTTGCCACAGGTCAGTGTTGGTTCAAAAATTCAAAAGTGGAAGAGGTTCCATGGCCGTTGTTGTTTCTCTCGCGCAAAGTCACCTCTTGTGATAGAGGTATGCCCCTATCTATGCTTAAACCACGATGGCACGACCTTTTGATGATATTCAAGCAGTTTGTGACCTATGAAGGTCGATACGGACTCATTTTTCTCTACCACCTGTGGTTGCTAATGAATTTTATAGGGTATCCGTTGAATATGTCTTTCTACTTCCAGCGCAGCTTATATAAAATGTCGAAAAGGTTTAAAAAGGAGAAGGCTGAAAATAGCATGTTCCACCATGGGCTTATTAAAATTATCATTGTTTATCACTTGAGTTTACATGGTGATAGCTGGAGATCTTTCGTCACTCGAAATGGTTTTGATGACACGGACCCTATACAGGTTGACAAGCCTGTGGTGAATGAAACCAAGGTCGGGCCACCCGTGCCCTTCCATATCCTATTGCCCTTTCCTAAGCCTTCGATAGACCTTGCTATTGACTTACCAGACATTGGAACTGAGAAGTCCGAGACTATTAAAAAGCCTGTAAGAAAAAATCCCAAGGCAAACCCTACTGCTAATGCCAAGGGTAAAAAGAACACTCGACTTATTTCAAGGATGGCTAGGAATAAACCCAAACCCACGATTGAGCAGAATCCCATTGTCCTTAGTGAGGATTCAGACTCTGACATAGAACGTTTTCTAGCCAATGAGTACCCTTAATCATAGGGTTTATGCCCCAAGCCGCCTTATGATTTCGTTTCGAATCTTCCCCCTTGCCTAAGGAATAACCCTAGCTACCCTGGTATCAAATTGCCTAGAGAAACCCTCAGCAATATGTCCAAACCCTCACCTACTCTTTCAAAACCCACACTGTCGTCATGTGACCAATGTGATTTATGGTTGGAACGATACTACATTGACGTTCCCCTACTTCAATATAAAATTCAATCGCTGGAAAGTCAATTTGTAGTGTTGACCAGCCAAAGAGACCAACTCCAAGCAACTGATAAGAAACAGAAGACAACTGACTCCATCGTTTTCAAGAATGTTGAATCGGCCACAGCTGTTATCAACTCCAAATTGTCGTGATCCAGCCATACAGGTATGAAACTGATATCGTTTTAGTTTTGTGAAATAATCAGGATTAATATAGTGATTGGAATTTGGTCTTTGAATAGCTTTGTATATTTTGAAATGGCTCTGTCATCCTGTGTTCATCTTGTACATTGTTTCACTTTGCTAAAAATAAATGGAATTTTGTTTTGATAGATGATTTGATCATTCCCAGTTTAGCCATTGATAGATTTTTATTGGATTCGAATAGTCTTCATTTGGATTTGATTTGTTCGTTTGTATGATTGAGTTAACGAAACTGATGGTTTGCCTTTGATTGAATTCATTTTGTGTCTACTCTGAACAGGAAGTTTTTCATGCTAAATTTAGAATACGATCGCGTTTGGATTTGATTTCGTTATGGTTCATATGCTGTGATTGGAAAACGATTTCAATGAGTTTGGTTGTTACGATATTGTAATATGATTGTCAAGTAATCTTCTAAGAATAGGAATACAACTCTGTTCGGTTTCAATTTGGAAGGAACTACTCTGTTTCATATGAAAACAATGCTCTCATTTAAGCCTGTGCAAATGTGTCTGAATCGTGAATGGTTTTGATTCGTAATAACTATGTTAAAACCTTAATTGTTTGATTCTCTCTTATTCTAGTTGGATTATCCCATATCTCGACTTGGCAAGATTGTTTTATGAGCTGGATTCGGATTATAATTGTTGCTCTGTTTGATTTTAAATTTAAAAAACGAATTGGTCAACCTGGGTTATCTCTATCAAAATCGGTTATAATTCGTTTGAATGGAACGATGTAGATCAAAATCAATCGATATTGTTTGCCCAATTTGTAATAACAAACGATCATGAATTCTGTTACCAATTATTTGATCTTGTTATGATTTCATTTGAATTGATTTTCGCGCCAGCTAGAGTCGATCCATACAGTTATAACGATTTGAAATGATCTAGTTAGATTCGATCGAATCTCCTGTTGATAAAACAGCATAACGATTGCCCTCGATTTGTTTGATAACATCGGTTTCAATTGGATATCAAATGATTTCATAACTATTTGATTATGATTATGTTCGTTCGATTTTGTGGTAACAAAAGAACAGAGTACGCGTATTTCTATGATCATTTGACTGATCTTGATCCCGTTTGATCTCGAATGGTATAACAATTTTGACTTCAGTGATTCGTTTTCAATTAGTTATTGGATGTTAATTGAATTTAATTCTTTGAAATGTTTTCAATCGATTTTAATGCTGATTCTATGTCTTATTTAGACCAGCTACAGAATCGCAAGATTCTGCAGCTAGTCTATAGAATTAGATTTTTATTATTTTATTAATAATGGATCCTTCTAACTTGTCCATTTTTGTCCCTTTTCAGGTAAATTCGAATTGCATGGGATATGTTGGACAGGCAAGGGGAATGTTTGTGTATTTTAGTTTTTTAAATTCCTAGTTTAGTTAAACAGGGGATATCTGCCTAGATTTATGTAAACAGTTTTGATAACTTCCACAGGGAGGTTTTACCCTGTGGAAAACCTATAAATACTTATTATTTTTTGTAATAAGGATCATCCTCACTTGTGGGAGAACCAGGATTATGGATTTCTAATACAAACCGAGATAGAAGTTGATGTTCTGCTACAGCTTTCGCTTTCATAATATCAATCTTTTTGTTTCATGTTTATGCTTATCAATTTGCACTTGATTAGTGACTACTTTAGCTATCATAGTCTTTTGCAGAATGATATGATTGAATTAATGTGATCCATGTCTGATTTCTTTCACTAATTTAAAGAATACAACAATTACTTAGTTCAGCTAATGAATGACAGATTTCTCTTCTTCATCAATTGAACTATTATGTATAGATCTTTGCACACAGGTTTATCTAACTGTGAAGATTTATAAATTATAAGATTATTGTTATTTTTATGTCTTGTTTGTCCTGTAATCAAACTTGTAGAGCACTGCAACGTATCGTTTACGAGAAGCTCCTGGATAATTCGGTGCGGGTTTCCTCCCTCTGATCAGCTAAGACAATCATCATACACAGGACAAATCTGGAGCATTCCTCTAGGTCAGTTTGCAATTTATTTTCATTAATTTGTTAGTATAATATTAGTATTTTAGTTAAATATATTTGTATATTAGATTAGTGATTTAGTCTAGTTAGTTTTGTTTTATTTCTTGTTCATAAAATCATAAAATCAACAAAAAATATCTTTTTTTGTCATCAGGACAGAATATAAATGAATTTTTTCAAGTTTATTTAAATCTGTAAATTGTGGATATTGTACATTTTGTGAATAAGTTATGTTTCAATTAGTAGTTAAATAGTTAATTAGTTTTAGATTAGTTTGTTTAATAGTTAGTTTTAGTTAGATTAGTTTATTAGTTTGTTTTATTTTGTTTTTAGTTAGTTTAGAATAGTTTTTCTTTTTGTTTTCTTAGGACCTTAGATCGGCTAACGGAACCACTAAAACCGTCAGGGTGGTTCATTCCAAACGGCTTGGGTTATTAGACAACCCCCGATCGGTTCCACTCTTCCAGTTGATGGACAGACAATTTCGCCCGTCAACACATAGGTACGTTCCACTGTTGGAACTAGTTTTGCTTACTTGCGACACTCGTTCCCTCCTCTGTATCATAGAATTAATTTGTTATGAAAAAACAAAAAAGATGGGCGGGAAGGGAATACTATATTGTAATTGGAAGCAGTCATGTCTCCTTTTAACAAAGCACAAAGTTATTGAGTCTACATGTCATCATAATTTTAGGTTTAGCATGGCCTTAGGAAGTTGATCTCGCTACGAAGTTTTCTCTACCAACTGGTTACTCTTCCAGTACCTATAGAGAATGTTATTGATGCCTCCTGCATCTAATTGTCACACCATTGAGTCCATGTTGCTGGAGTCCACAATATGTCTCATGCTCTTATTCAAAGGAATTCTATCAACCTGTGTCGACCACTCCTCAGAAATCTTGACTTTGCATGTCGGCCATACCCTCAATTTGTCTCATAATCTCATGATACTTTGGTCTTATCATGCACCCTAGCCCTAATTTCATCATTGGTAGGTCACCTTGAACCCAGCAATCGACATTTCATCATTGGTCATTGACTGGGTAGTTTCCCTTGTGTTCGACGGCAAGACATCTATTCACACTTTGGGATTTGTGTAGTGTCTTGGATGCCATTAGCCTTATTGGTGGTTTCCTCGCCTTTGTCAATAGTTTTTCATCATTGGATGTTATTCAGAGGGTCCTTTTTGTGTACCGCCTACATTTGGCACATGTGAAAGACACACAAGTTCGTTGGTTCATGAACATGCTCTTTGTTTGATCTCCACCAAATCATGAAGCTCCTGCTTTGTTCCTTGCACTGGCTGATGAGAGATGCCTCAATGCTCTCCTTTCAGTGCGTCTCCTTCCATCGACTTCATCTCATTTATTCTAGATATGGGACCTAGATTTTTATGAGTACCTTAAGGCTTGCAGTCATTAGTGGGAGGCTCTCTCACCATTGACAAATGGGAATACATCAATGTCTCTTGATCAATGGATCTCTCAAGTGTTCGACACCAACTCCTTTATTCACATTTGTAGATATGTACTCGGTTCCTTCATACCTACTTTCATTATCGGTAGGTTGTCTTGTGTTTATTAATGGTATACTTCAATGACCGGTCATCAAATGATGTCTCATCATGTTCGACCTCAACTCATTTATTCACATGATTTGGACTTGCACCATTGGTGGATAGTGTAGAATACTTAAAGACATCACTATGTGGCCACAGCTTTCCTGAGTTTTTGATTCCATTTCATTAGACCAGTACCTTTTTGACTTCAGTGATCATGGGAGATCAGATTGTACTCCATGGTATACAGATATCTTCATCTTGATTTTTGAGACTAGTTTCACTGGGCCTTGTTCGTGACTATGACAGCTTTTGGCATATAACCGCATTTGTATTTGCCTATTCATGGCCATGAACACTTGTTTGGTATATTTTTCACATGGATCTGCATTGTATTCTTGGCAGCCATGTATGCAAAGTTAGTACATAATGTAATGAGCAATTGAGTTCATCCAGTTGGTTCTCTACCACTCCACTTATGGGTTATTTATGATGTATTTCGGTCATCGTAGATACACTTCTGATCTCACACATTAGGGGGCATCTGTTATAGCAAGATTTTCCTCACCATTGCTATCTTGCACAGAGGGCCTTTTTTCATTTCCCTGTGCAAACTTTTTATCCCTTTTTGATGAATCCAGAGCTAAAAATATACATTTTTCCACATATGTGCTCCCTAACTGCTATGCAAGATGTGTATACGCTTACTACTCCACTACAGCTCGTGTATATCGATATTTGTGCCAGAAAATACAAAATGAGGTCGAGTTTCCATGTCACGACAAAAGGCCTCTGATCCTTGGCCTTCCATATACGGGAAACGTTCTGACTCGGCCCTTTAGTTGCATCTTGGAGGCTATAAGAGCACAATTTTGAACTATGGAAAAGAAGGAGAAAGCATTCAACTTTGAGAGAAAATTCACTTTGGAGAAATTACTTCATATTGAGTCTACATCCCTTTGTCCCTCAAGTATGAACACAGTGTTCAGCCCCCAACCTCTTCCCTTATTATTGAGAGGACATCTTTGCCTCTTTCTCATGATCTTTCCTTTGGTGGAGGATTGAAGTGGTGGGGACCCAGTTGGAAGGAACTTGGTTTCTTGGTTTCGAACCGTGTCGACACAGAAGTATGTAATGTTGACACTTCTGTTGATCAATTATTAATAGAAATACTCCTTTCACATCCTATTAGTATCTTGCAAATATATGATTATTATCCATGGGCATGTTTGTAATGTTTATTAATGTATCATGCTATTTGGTGTGCTAACCCCTTTTATATCATCACTATATACTTGCTTTTCTTGTTTTTTGAGAACTTCTCATAGGTATAAATCTTTGGGTCAAAGTGCTCAAACGGTGGAACATCATCAAACATTGGATCAAGGTAGGTCTCTTTCTTGTATTCCACATTAGTTTATATATCATATGTTGGAATTGAGTTGATTTCTGCAGTCATACATGTTTGTTGTGGTTTACCCTTGGCCATAGAAATTTTTTCCCTTGTAACAAAAGTTACTCCGGAGAAATTATTCACTTCATATTGAGTCTACATCCCTTTGTCCTTTTAAGTATGAACAAATTGTTCAACCCCCAAGATCTTCCCTATTTGATGGAGAACCTCATTGTCTCTCTTATATGAGCTTACCTTTGGTGGAGAATTGAAGTGGTGGAGTCCCAGCTAGAAGGGACCTAGTTTCTTGGTTTCGAACATGTCGACACAAAAGTTTGTCATTCATACACTTTCATTGATTACATTTTAATATAAATACTCTTTTCTCGTCCAATTAATTTCTTGCAAATATTTGAATTGTTATTCCATGGGCATATTTGTTATGAATATTGATGGATTATGCTATTATATGTGCTAACTTTATACATTGTCACCATATGCTTGTGTACCTTGGTTGTTTAGGACAAGTTGTAGGTGTATTGCTTTGAGTCAAGTGCTCAACAGTGGAATTGATCGAATGTATGGGTGAGGTAGGATCTTTATCTTGTCTTGTTAGCATATTTGTTTGTATACCATACTTGAGATCATAGTTTATTTCTGTAGTCAATTCCATATGTTTTGGTTTACCCCATGCCATAGATTGATTTTCCATGTAACAAATGTCATCATAGAGGTGTGATGCCCTCTCCAAGGGGTACAATGTCACCAAGAAATCCCAACATCCTCAACAATGGTTCAAATAATCATCAAAATAGGAGAATTCCCTTAAGAAACATGGAAGGAGAGTGTAAACATCATCATCATGGTAATAAGGTCCTCTCCATCATGGTATATAATCATCTATGTGAGCTCACATCATCATACATCTAGGGCACACACTTCAACAACAACATAATAAGTGTGGCATGTCATATACAAGGGTCATTAGGTTAGATCACACCAAGAATCCTAATCAAACTTCACAATAGCTCAATATTCAATACAATTTACCAAGTCTAGATATGGTACAGCCATCACCTGCCCCTACCACATGCAACAAAACCCAAGGAAGGAAACAGGTCTCAGAAATCCCATCAAGGGATGTGTAAAGTGTAATATGAGTATGGTAAAGAGGAAATAGAAGGGGTTCATTGTTTGTCTTGGACAGTTGAGTAAGTTCAATGAATAGCCATCCTATGAGCACCTTTGTGGAGGAATTATCTGATGCTTTAAGTTACCTTTTCCCCGAAACTATGTCCTTCCACCACTTTAATTTTCCTTTTGGTTTTCTTCTCCCTTTCTCAATATTTGATTGGGGCATATTGTTTTTCATTGCATAATTCTTGCATATAAATATACATTTATAATCTGGTTTATCAGGTTCACTATTCATATGTAGTTTATCGCATGGGACATTGGGATAGTTCATTAGTCCTTTTCTGGTAGATGCATTCAATGCATAGGATCGAAGGTGATGGCCTCAAATGAGGGGAATTGAGACTATTGAAAGGTGGACCTTTAATGGGAACATGTACAATTCAACCATGAAGGAGAGTATGAGGGAAAGATGGGATATGTTATGTATGGTGGGGATATGGACATGATACCCCTTTTCAATAACTCCCCAATATTACAACCAATCCCAATAAATGTCGCACTTTACTAGAAGAGGGTAATGACCTCCGACTAAAAACTAAAAACAAAACAAGTTAAAAATCATGAATAAAGAGTGTCTTGATTCATTCAAAAAATCTTTGAATGATCATTGGGATGACCCCTATATATGAAAATAGCACCCACTATGAAGAATGGAAATAATGTACCTCATAAGTATGTGGCACTGTAATCATCTGACCTGAATGAGAGTTGAGCAAGGCATCAGAGGCATCATCGATCATATGCATTGTGCAGAAGTGAAGAACATGTGTGGCTGCTAGCTGGAAATATGTGTCATTTTTCTCCTATGGATGCCCATACATGTGTAAATCCTAACCTTGTACAATATATACTGCAAACAAATATTCAGAAAAGAACAGAAAAGATACAATGGCAAATACAAACATTACACAGAGATTTTTCCCCTGGAAACCCAAACCAGGAAAACCAGCATATTCTATATTCATTCATTGGGTTACATTGTTTACAATACAATATACATATAGGAGCCAACGACATCCAAAACCATAACCCAATGACCTAGATTAGTCCAAAACCCTAATTCCTTAACCGAAAATACAAAACCATCGGCAAAAAACCATGTGCCGAAAAACCACCTAAATACATGACACATTTCCCGAGGTAGGTGTCACATTTCCTGAAGTAGGTGCCACCATATAACCCCCTTGCATGCCCAGCGCATATGCTCAGACACTACTACTCATGCAAAGAATATAGCACATACCTAACATTCTCCCACTTGTTGTTTTCTTTGCATACAGGGGGTTACAGGGTTACATAGTCAAAAATACAGGGCAACAATGCCCATGGATCGTCTACACCAAGAGAACGTCTCAGTGCTCACAGATTTTGTTAATGAGTTTGCAAAATTCTTCAAAGTGTCCACATTCATCAGTGATACTTTCTTTTCTTCAATCA
>CBVK0100981132.1:0-18777 GCA_900067695.1 Picea abies
AAATTGGCCATATAAATTTAGTATTTTTGTTTTTTTTAGGTGATGGCCCCTCACAGCAGCATCCACACCGTGGGTACAAGACCAAACATACTCGGCGTGAAAGGACTGAAACAACATCATCTGTTGATGAGCACCCAGTAAACGAAGATATGGACATGGATGATTTGCTTAAGAACTGGAAAGCAAAAAAGAAGACTAAAAGAAATTCATGATGTCATGTAATAATTTTATAAGATAGTTAAATGTACATTATATAGTTGATAATATACACAAGGCTATTTCTATGGCTTGTATATATTTGTGAATGTAATCTTGTTATAGACTTAATGACAAAGAGCATTACAATTCTTTTCATTGTGTCATGGACATGGTGTTGCTACTCAAAATTGCCTCAAAGCCTACTTATTCATTCCTCTATGATATGTACAATGATGTTGAACCTTTCACAAATCATTACGAGCATAAAAATAATCCAAGGACAGGAACCCATGGATTTCAATGTTAAGGTCTTGTGCTTCCACAAGGTGGGATACAAAGAGGAATTGTTTCCATGCATAAACATGCTAAATACCATGCATAAACATGATAAATACCTTGATTGAGAATGTGGATGTAACAAGTTGAACATTGAAATCATAGAGTGATGACATAATCGAGAAATATGAGTGGTCATATATGTTTATCTATTATTCAATCATTTAACCTTTTAATGTCTTTGAAAAATGCACATTTGAAGGGTGGTCACCTCCACGACAAAGTTAATTTCTAAAAGTTTTTTTTTAGTTGTTTGAAGAATATTCCATGTCTCATAAGACTATTTACACTCATTTATGGATTAAAGACCTTATTTTCATCCCCTAATCATGGTCAAGGCCCGAAGACCCATCCCGGCTACACAAAAAATCCTAATGGAAACCCTTTCTCATTCATATGAAAAATATCCCCTTTAAAGGGATGATGTTGTAGTTAAAGGCCTTCATCATACTTTATGGATTAAGGACCCTATTCTCATAACCTACTCATGGTAAAGGCCCCAACATAAATCCCTACTACACAAAAAATCCTAATGGAAACTTCATCCAACCCGTATGCAAAAGATCCCCTTTAAATGTCTCATGTTGTATTTCATGGCTTTAAACATGGCCTATTAACCCAATAATATTTTTTCAAGGCCTAATTCCTTGGATTTATCCCCCAACCATGGTTAAATCCTTAATATCCATCTTTGATACACAAAATTATCTCACTCAAAGGTTCATGATTCCCTATAGACAACATGTTATGTGGTTTAGGGCATTTATTTTTTCCCTTAATCCCTAAAGGATTCATAAATGACCCAAGGGAATTATTTTCCTTGGTTGACCATGGCTAATTACTTAATGCACATGTCCCTAGTGCAAAATATTTCATAATGGTACACATATTCAACTTGGAGGCCAAATATTTCCTCTAAAGGGATTATGTTGAAGGTGATGTTCATGGATATTGAGCCTTACAAATCCATTTATGTAATAAGGCCCTTATTGTCCTCCCTTTGTTATAGTAAAGTCCTTGAGACCCATTCCTACTATGAAAAAACTCATTATTATACCCATATCATACTTATATGACAAAGATTCACTTTAAAGGAACTATGTTGTAGTTTGAGGCCTTGATCATGGCCTATTAGATCAAGAATATTAACTTAGGTCCTAATTCCCTCGACTTGTGACCCAACCATGGTCAAGGCTCTAGTACCCATCCCTAATGTATAGAACCTTCTAATGGCATCCACATACCACTCTAATGATAATGATATCTTACATAGGGCATATTTTATATAAATTAATAAAAAAATCCCATCCTTGGTCAAAAATTTCCCCTAATTGCATATGTATCCCAATTGGTGGCTAAATATCCCCTTTGAAGGATAAATGTAATGTTTTAACAACCCATTTTATCCCATGAGCCCTCAAATATTCATTTAGTTGATATGTCTCTTCTTTTCACTACTTTACCATGGTCAAGACACCAAGATCCATCCTTGGTATGAAGAAACTACTATAGGCATCCATATCCCATTTTGAGATCAAAGATCCTTTTTAGAGGTCCTACGTGGTGATTTGAGTCCATGTTCATGGACAATATCCTTAAAATATTTATATATGACTTGAGTCCCTTTATTTTCTCTCCTTGTCATGGTTATTACCCCTATACCTATCCTTGGTGCATGAAACCACCTAACATCACACATATCCCAATTGGAGGCCAAATATCCCATTGAAAGAAACTTTGTAGTGGTTCAAGGACATGTGCATGGTTCATGAGAATTAAAATTTTCATTTAGATCTTAAGACCCTTTATTTTCTCGCATGACCATGGTCACAGTCTCCAAATCCATCCATTGCATCTAAAGTTTTCTAATATTTCCCAAATCTCATTCATATGTTAAATATTATAATCCCTAAAATACTAATTTAGATCATACAACCCTTGTTTTCCTTCATTGACCATAGTCAAAGCCTTGAGAACCATGCCTAGTATGAAAATTCTCTTAATGATGCCTATATCCCACCAAGAGGCCAATGATTTGAGTTTGTGTGGTTGGTTGAGTCCTTTTTCATGGACTAGGGACCTAGAAGCTTCATTTACAGCCAAATCTGTGAGATCCATATCTTTTATGTAAAGCCTCCTAAAAGTACCAATATCACACTCAAGGACAAAGTTAATTTCGTTTTTTTTTAGTTGTTTGAATAATATTCAATGTCCCATAAGACTAGTTACACTCATTTATGGATTAAGGACCTTATTTTCATCCCCTAATCATGGTCAGGGCCCGAAGACCCATCCTGGCTACACAAAAAATCCTAATGGAAACCCTTTCTCATTCATATGAAAAATATCCCCTTTAAATGGATGATTTTGTAGTTAAAGGCCTTGATCATACTTTATGGATTAAGGACCCTATTTTCATCACCTAATCATGGTCAAGGCCCCAACATAATTCCCTACTACACAAAAAATCTTAATGGAAACTTCATCCAACCCGTATGCAAAAGATCCCCTTTAAATGTCTCATGTTGTAGTTCATGGCTTTAATCATGGCCTATTAACCCAATAATATTTTTTCAAGGCCTAATTCCTTGGATTTATCCCCCAACCATGGTTAAATCCTTCATAGCCATCTTTGATACACAAAATATTATAACAATACCCATATCTCACTCAAAGTATCTCACTCAAAGGTTCATTATTACCTATACACAACATGTTATGTTGCATATCTTCATGACTCATAATATTCTTTGGATTATGTTGCATATATTCATTTACTTTCTTCCCTTCCCTTCTTCCAGGAAAAACCCCTTTGCAACACACTGCAATTCAAGTGCCAACTCTCTTTTCTGTTGAACCTCAGAGCACCAGTTCTGATACCATGTAGAAATTTTAGCTCAAATATATACTAAGTCATAAACATATTTCAACCTCCTATAAAGCTTCAACAATAAATCAAGAATACTATATGACAGAGATATGAAACTAAAATAGCAGTGGAAATAATAATGAACAATAAAGAAATCACTCCATATAACACTAGTAATTTATGGGCAATGCCCCTGGAAAAAACCCAACTTGGGAAAACTTGTTCAAGGAGAGTTTTCTTATTGAGCTCAGAGAAATTTCATATTAGCGTTTAAAACAACAAGTAATCAACAACAAAAATTCTTGAAAAATGACCAACAAACCTCAACGATTTATGTGCTAAAAACCACACAAAACAATCCCCATTTTATGCAATGTACAGTCCTTTTAACAACAAATAAAATCTTGATATCTGTGCACATTAGCAATATTGTTCTACACTAATTTCGTACATCCAAACACTTATAAAAATTTTCCATCCTCTTGCCTCAATTTGTGTGCCTCTATGTTGTTGTACGGCCTCTAAACAGTGATGTACAACCTCCCTTTTGACTGTTGTCAACTCAACATTTAATGTTGTAATTTATGGAAAAGCATGCCCTCTTCTCCTCTTGAAAATCATGCCCTCATTCAGTTGTATGAACCCTCTCCTTCCTTGGAAATCGTGCCCCTCCTCTAGCTGTATGAACCTCCCTCTTTCCCTTGGAGAATGTGCCCTCCTCTTGTTGTTACTCTCACTTCTCCATGAGCTCAATCTCTTTCTTGAGAAAAGTGATTCTTCACCTTCCTGCTCAAGCTCTCCTCAAAGTGTGTGCCCTCTCTCCCTCAAGTGATTCCTTTATGCAATTTCCAATGTGTAACTCCTTTAACACTTGGTCTCCCAATGAGATTGATGGTCAAGATCTAATCTTGCCCTCATGAGATCAACGGTCATGACTTAATCATTCATTGAGGTCACTTAAGTCACTAAAGTGATCGACAACCTCATAATTTCACTTTTACACATTAAAAAATAAAAGCTCAACTTAACTTTATAAAATCTCTTTATAAAGTCACTAGGGAGAAATGTGCTTGGTCACTTCTGCATGTTGGGTGCCACCTATTCGGAAGTACCTCAAAGCCACCAAATCTAACATAAAGTGCATATAACGAAGCATTCTATGTTTTATTACCAAAATTGTTGTCAAGTGACTATATAATAGAAGTGAATAAGTGGAGGATTATTTCATGGCACTTGTTTGTTTATGTGCTCATACCCATGTATACATATATACTTACCTATATGCATAAACATTACACAACCTTTAAGAAGACTAATCTCTATTTATTGGGCATAAACTTAGTCTTGGCCTTGAAATATTTTGAAGGCAAAAGTGAAATGTTATTTCAGTAGTGCTTCATTGGCGGTGTTGAAAATCATGACATGGTCTTACCAAGGTTGAACTCAAATTGCCTAGCCTTGCCCAAAAATGTAATAACAATCATATTTCACTATTCTTATAAGGAGACTAGGAGGATGTCATCATCTAAAAGAAATAGGGTATATATCATGTCTCCATAAAAACCTCTGCAAAATAAAGTCATGGATATCATGTGAGAACCATATTTAGGTTTGATAACTATGCCATATAGTATCAAACTCTTGATAAAGAATCCTAATTATTGAAGTTGTTCTAGTAAATTCAAGAAACATTGTTAGGATCTTTTGAAAGTTCAAAAAACTAAACGGGGTTGGTGTGCTATTCTTTGCATGCCACAATTGTATGGCCAATGTGAGGATGTGTTTAAGAGCAAGGTAATCTAGATTCTTTCTCGTCCCTTGGATTTGAAGCTACTCACTGTAGGTTAGTGGAAAAAACTTGTAGAGACTATAAAATCGCATGAAACTTGTTGGAACCCGTGGAAACTTGCTAGAACTTGCATAGAGCTCATGATTTTGACCCCTAATAGGTAAACATAGACCCCACATGCAAAGAACTTGGAGAAAGGGCTTAGACAGGGTTTTGGAGGGAAAAAAAGACCTTGGAATTCTCTAATGAAACCCTAAAGGCATATAACTCATTTTCTCATTTATTCTTGAGTGATTGTGTTTCAATCTATAGTGTGACTGTGAAGAAGGAAACTTGTTTTAGTGAGATTTTCTATAATACCTTCAATCTCATGCTTTGATATCTCCTAAAATGAAGGAAATAAAATAAATGATACTCGAGATTGGAGACATTGTCTATTTTGTGATTGTGATTATGTCATGATTTATGTAGTACAATAGTTGAATTGTTGAACTTGTTATTATTTGATGGATTCCAAGCTATTTGAAATTTTGATTTATGGTTCAATTTTTGAACATATTTCAAGTGCCAAATTTTACATTATCATATTTGATGAGATGAATTGACGAATAAACTATTGTTTTATGGATTTATGGATGAAAATGTCATATTATTTTTTTTGCATAAAATTTCTTGTATTTTGAGAGTTTTTTTTAATTAAATTTGATTTTAATTTTCAATTTAGAGTTTTGTCAAGTCTTGTTGAGCTGTCAAGTTTTGCCCAGTTCCAAGCTGGCTGAGTTTTTGTTGAGTCTGAGTCTCAAAACCTTGGTTTGAAGCAATGTTGTGAGACATGCCGAAGGTATGTGAGTTTGTTGGGTCAACGCTTAAATGAATAAACAGTGAAAACTTGTGAAAATTTCCTATATATGAAACTTGTCAAAACCTATTGAACCCGACTCGAACTTGTTGGACTTGTTGAAACCTGACAAATCTCGCCCATTAAGCAAAGGTGGATCCCACATGGAATTGACTTGGAGAAAAGGCTAAAATGTGTTTTTTGGAGGGAGAAATATGAGCAAGAAATCATCAAAGGAAACCCTAAAGGCATATAACCCAAAAACAAGATGCATTTCACTCATTTGGTCATTTTATCTTCATTGATTTGAGTTTTCAGTTGGACTATGAACACTGAAACATTTTTCAGCAAGTTGTGTTATTCTTGTTTGGGGTTCAGTTGGAGTCTTGAGAACACTTGTATTTGTGGGTTGGAGACCAAATAGGAGGTGGAGAGCCGAGATATCTACATGTTAAATCTTCAATTTCAATTGCATTCCAATATCGAAGAAAGTATTATGATTTTTAGCAAAATTGATTTTGGAGATTTCATCTTCATTTTTAATTCAAGGATCAACCTACAGTGATATATTCTCCTCTTCTTTGTATTGAATCTTGACTAACCATGGCTCCTAAGTCTAAAAGGTGGTTTTATCAAGCATGATAACATGCCTTCAAACTTGAATCGAATGATGAGAAGAAGCTCAAGTGAAAACACTATAACCACAGTATGAAAAGGGGGGCACAAACAACCTGAAATACCACCTAGAATGAATTCGTTGCAAAGATGTCATAGTCCCATTCAAGCTATTTGATTTATGTTCAAGTTTTTGAGGCTAATTTTAAGTGCCAGATTTTTTGTTGTCATATTTGATGAGATGAATTGATGGAAAACCTATCGTTTTATAGATTTTAAGGATGGAAATGTCATTAATATTGTTTCTGCACAAAAGTTTTTGTATTTTGAGTGTTGTTTCTATTTGAAGAGTTTTGAACTGATTTTTTCTGAGTTGCCAAGTTTTTCCACATCCCAAACTCGCTGACTTTTCGTCAATCCCAAGTCTCACAACCTTGGTTTGATGTGAGTTTAAGTTGGGTGGTTGGTGTGCATTGTAGTCAAAGCATGGAAACAATATATTGGGAATGCCATATATTGGTCTTAGGGATAAAGAAATATTAGGAACATAAACGACCACTCTCCAAAATGAATGAAATCATCTCCATACAAGCTTGGCTATTAAGCAAAGTTAATTCATATTATAATCAGAATAAGATTTATTAAAAATGAAACCTTCTTTTAGAGAAAAATGCACAATGACTTCAAGATGACCAAATAAAGAGGATGACAACACTTTAACAAGATAATGTTTGTCAAGAAAAATATTGTTAGAACTAACAAGAAAATTGACAATTATAGAATTGATTTGAGTTTTTGTTGATTACACCATGTAAACCAATTGCCCTTAGTATATATATAGAAAGAAAATCCACGGGGCGAGTAAGAGTTATTGTCCAAATATTCAAAATAACATACTTAATCAATATACACAGTGTATGCCAAATGTGAGTGTGGAGCACAACTTCCTTATAGTTAGGAGAAAATTCCTCCAAATAACCCAAGTACATCCATATATCCAAATCATATGTTCAAATATTTCAAATATGCATTCAACCCAATTACATATACATTCAACCGCATATATACCCCCCATTGGGTCATAACATAAGTACCCCCATTCGAAAAACTATCCTAAAAGTTTTGTGGCTAAATATTTTGCATGTGATGAAACCAAGTAATCAAGTTACTTATATTTATGCTCTCATACAATATGATTATTCATCCATCCATATTTAGTTATTTTCAGTGTCATTCTTTGATAGCTTCCTTTCCTTTGATTCCTTAAATATTTGATAATATCTTGTCACATAATTGTTCCTTGATTCCATATTCCATTAATATCCTTGAATTTACCATCTTCTTCCTTGGTAACATTGATGTGCCACCAAATCTCATGGAGTAAAAGAGTAAAATCTCTCTTTAACTCTTCTATCAAAAATAATCTCATCTTATTTTGATATTCCTGGAATCTCTCATTCACTTGTTCTTTGGTCTGTTGCACCTTAATTATCTGATAAACTCTTCCAATAAGATCATTAAGCTCTTCATTTGCATCATGTATTAATATTGATATTAAAATGGTAATATTAAATCAAATAATTTCTTTAGTTTTACTTTTTTTTGTAAATAAATATTGTTCGTCACACTTGCGACGACAACTTAAATAGATGCGACGGTTTTGAAATATAAACAACAAAATTTGTCGTTGCAAGTGCAGCGACAACTTAAATAGCTGGGACAATTTTGCAATATAAACAACAAAAGTTGTCGTCGCAAGTGCGACGACAACTTAAATAGCGCGACAGTTTTGCTATGTAAACAACGAAAAGTTGTTGTCGCACTTGCAACGACAACTTAAATAGTTGTGATAGTTTTGCTATGTAAACAACAAAAAGTTGTCGTCGCAATTGTGACGACAACTTAAATAGCTGCAACAGTTTTTCTATGTAAACAACAAAAGTTGTCGTCGCAAGGGTTGTCGCAATTGAGATGAAAATGTTGGTTTCACATTTTTGCCTAAATTGTCGTATTGGCGACGATATTTCTTTTTTTTCGCAATTGTGATAAGTTCCCTAGGGGTGTCGTTCTTGCGACGTTTATTCAACTTCATCGCAATTTCCATGTGACACAAAACGATGTTTCAAAGAGTCCAGATTCATCGCAAATTCCACGACATAACGTCGCAAGAGCGTCGAAATAGTCATCGCAAAATGACCCAAATTTGCTAGTGTATACCGTGGAAAGAATTACACCATGGTTTATGTTTTCTTCCCTTTGGGGAGACTTTCAAGGTTGAATATCGAAGAGACTCTTGGTTAGAGCCTAGCAGTGGGCTATACTTGAACCGACACTATGCATGAGCCGTAAGGTTGTGCGGTGCCTTGTACCATATTGTACAATCCAAGTTTGTTGTTTTCAATTTTTGTATTCAGTAGCACCTCTTATTTTCTGAAGTTGTTATCTATATTGGATTTGTTAACTTCTGGATGAGTGTTATTGGCCTTATATGCAGGATCTTGGAGACATTTTTCTTTGACATTTGTTCATCGTATTGATCCATTCTGACAGGTATTAACCTCGAAACTGGCATATAGGTTAGGTTTTTCCCTACTTGCATTTTTTCATTATCCATTTCTTGGTTTTTTTGGCCTTAGGATCGACCCCACTGAATTGTGACACTAACCTTCCTTGCTGATAAGTGTGTCATAATTTATGTGGTAGAGTCTTCCTTCCATGGGACTCGTATTTAGAACCTTATTTTCCATTTGGTTCCCATGACGAAGTACTTCATAGGCATGGGATTCTTGTTTAGTCCCACCATGAATTGGTGTTGAAGCCTCATTCTTCTTGCTAATCATCATTCTTGGCCTTACCCACGAGACTCCCTTATGAGCATGGTTTTTTGTCTTTCAAGATTGCTTTAAATTTTGAAAGAAACATCCAACATGATTGTATTTATTCTTTTCGATCTCGTCTGGATTACTTGAGAAAAGAAGTCCCCCCTGAAGTCTTCTTTAATCTCTTTTCATACTTTCTAAAATTGAAAATATTGTCGAGCGATCTTGTTTCCCTTCACACTCGCCAAACTCAAATTTGAAGGCACGTCTGTCCGACGATAGTTTACCCTTTTTTCTGTTCGGATGACTAATTTTACGAATAAAGTTATTCTCTAGGAACTTCAGTTCGCTAAAAGAGTATTCTCAGGCATAAGTTTAACCCTATTTCGGGCCCGAGGGACTAAATTTTCGAAAAGGGAACATTCTCCTTGGTTTTGGTTTATCTCTTTTTCGGGCCGTGGAGATTACTTACAAAAAGGGAACCCCCCCACAGAGTCCATAGTTAAACTCTTTTCAGAGTCCCTAAATATGAAAATATTGTCGAGTGAGCTTGTTCCTTCACACTCATTAAATTGGTCCAGAAGAACATCTACTTGGCATGAGTTTAACCCTTTTTCCAGCCATTAGATTATTGAGGAAAAAGGTACACCTCGGGAGATTCATCTCGCCAGGAGAGTTCTCCTCGGTTATATTTTATACTTTTTTAGGATAAGGAAACTAAACCTATAAAAAGGTTGTGATTCCATAGTTAATCTCTTTTAATACTCCTTAAAATTGAAAATATAGCCAAATGATATTGTCTTTGTCACACTTGTTAAAACGGTTTTGAAAAGACGTCATTTCGGTGCAAGTTTAACCCTTTTTCGAGCCAATTGGACTAATTGCAAAAATTTAATCCCTGGAGTCTTATTTAATGTTTTTTAGACTCTCTAAACATGAAAAAACCATCGAGCTCACCTTCTCTGGGCTCATAAAAATTCACATGGAAGGAGTCTTGTTGTGTCATGCTTAATCACATTACAGGTCTCATCTTTGCGTCTTTGGCCTAATGCCAGCTCCATGTTGATCTAAACTGAACCTTTAAAGCATTCCTTATATGCAATCCTTGCAACACTTTTTTCCTTTGTGATCTGACACCTTGACCCATGGAGGAATTTTCCCTGAGTGTCCTTATCCTGCACATGTCTCCTTGCCTTGAGCATCGGTATGTTCCATGCGCTTGGAACCATTTTTCTTGCTCGCGACACTCGTTCTTCCTTTGTAACATAAAATTCTTTTATAATTTTTCAAGCTCGTTAAAAATTTGAAAAAAACAAAAAAATCAAATATTCCAAAAAGAGGGGACGAGATATATCAATTCTTTTTTCGACAACAAGATAGTCGCCCTTGGACAAAGCACATCCTTCCATTTGTTCACCAAGCATTGGGATATAGTATGACCTTAGGAAGTTGTTTTCACTACATAGAGTTGTGTCCTCCTCCGTTTGGTTACTCTTCCAAACATATGGAGAGTTTGTGATGCCTCCTGCATCACAGACTTATGTCAATATTACGTTTCCTGAGTCTAATCATCTTTCATGTTTTTTTCCAAGGGAAGTTTTATCCAACTCGAGTCGACCATTCTGCAGTTTGTCTCTTGAATTTCATGAGTCATCCATCCCGTGAGTCCAGTCAAGTCAAGATTCAAAATCAACAATGTTATGTTCCTGATGATCGAGATCCTCTAGTATTTCCCCGACAACATTTTGAAGACCTCAGAGTAGTTAGTCTTACAGTCCTGTTGTACTCTTACTGAGCAGTTGAAGATCTTGAATTAGTCGCTTGAGCTATGAAGTCCTCATCTACAGCCACAAGCATTCATGCTTCTTGAAGATGCATATTATATTTTACTTGAATATCATTGATTGATTTTGCGATGTGTATTTATCGTGGCTACACTTTATATAGACATTTCTATCACATGGATTTGCAGTGTACTTGATTAGCAGCCATGATTAGTTCATCTTGAGCATGGGTATTCCTACCTCAGAGAGATTATTATTGTTTAGCAGATGGCGAACTCCTGAACTCTGGTCCTCGGCTCACTTGACTCCATGCCTTCCCACTAGTAAATATATTGTAATGTATTTCGACCATCAGTTTCTATTATGACCTCACACATTAGGGGGTATATGTTATAGATCTAAAATTCCCTACTTATGCATACATGGCATTGGCCTTTTTACTTTCACAATTTTCCAAACTACTACTGAGGATCTCTCTTTAAAAAACCATTTTTTGGAGCATGTACATGCCCTACTACACTATTGTCCATGTACATACGCTAGATGCATACTAGAAATCCCACGTACATACTCTAGTTGCATACTAGACATCCCACATACATACACTAGCTGCACACTAAACAACCCACTTTTACCTCAAAACGTTGCAAAAAATAAAAATTTGCAAGGAATTCAGCAGAGTTTACAAGGTATCGAGGGTTTCCCAACCAATTCACCCATTGTAGCCCATCACCAAACCGAATAACTATCCAATTGTCATATAAAAGGAGGTCTTGGGGTCCCATTCCAACATCAAGCATTAGAACATAGGAACTCTATCAAAATCCCTTCCCCCTCTTATTCCAAATATTGCAGACCTTTCTGATATTTGGTGTCATTATTCCCTCTCTAGCCATTTCTCCTATACAATCCATTCCCTTTCCCTAAAGTGATCAGTTGATTGTGAGAGAAGGATTTGGGATGATGCATTTGGAGCAACATTAAGAGGATCCCGGACCTGGTTCACGAAGCATCAGCTGCTGAAGGTTGTAACTTTTAATCTTCATACTAAAATAAAAGAATCCTTTTCTTGTCCCAAATATTATGTGTGTATGCTTTTCATTTGATTTATGCATAATGGTTTATATCTAATCCTAATCTTGATGAGTAGAGATAGAATGTTTGTAGCATTGTTTTCCTAAGTGTTCTTGCAGGTCAACTTTGGGAGGAGATCAACAACCTAGAAAGCTACAAAGGTGGAGGAGGTCTACATCGAACGTTAGGACCAAAGATACTTCTTCTGACCTACTTTCTTATCTCTTTTTGTTCATCCTTTTAGAGTGTTTTGGGTATTTTAAGAATAGGATTGTCCTTTAAGGGATATCATAGCTCTTCCTGTACTTTGACCCTGGTATAGTAATAGGGGGATTTTCACTGCTAGCAGTAGCCCTTGAATCAAGAAACCAAACATTAGGTGAAGATGAAATATCAAGTAATGCATGACCATTACCTCTTTCTTATAATGACCTTTTCTTTGCATTATCTGGAATACAATCCTTGAGGTTTTCTAGCTCGAGTGTTTGTGCCATGAGATCTATGGTATTTTTCATGCAAGAACTCTCAAGATGGAACCCCCTGTTACAATAGGAACACTTTTTCTTCTCCTTCTTTCCTTTTGATTCCTTGGAACTCGAACTCTCATATGTGGAATTTTGTTTACCTTCCTTCTTGTTCTCTTGGTCCTTCTTACCCTTGTTCTTCTGTTTATTCTTCTTTAAAATTCCTTGAGTTATAAGTGCATGGGGTTTGGAATTCTTAAGTGCCCCTATTTAGATGAAATTTGTTTTCTCATGGAACTAGGACCAAAGTATTTTGTCTACACTTATTCTTTTCATATTACCATATTAACAAAACTAGGACCAAAGTATTTTGTCTACACTTCTTCTTTTCATACTACCAGGTTAGAATTGATAAGATTAATTGTTCATCTTTCTTATCAATTCCACAAGTCTTAACAAGAGAAAGAAAATTTTAAACTTACAGAAGTAGTCATGTAGGGTCTTGAAATCTCTTGGATTCAATGCATGTGCATCATTCTCCAATTGATGACCTCTTATATTGCCTTGTTTTTCGAGCAAATCCTTCAACTTTGTCCAAACATCGTTAGGAGTCTTGCAAGTTTTGACATGAAAGAGGAGATATGGAGAGATGCTCAAGCACAATATCTCGTAGGGTTTATCCATTCTATTGAAGTATTTTTATTTATCTATGTTTGAAGTAGGCTCGAGCTCAATCCCCATGGTGATCCTATACAAGCCCTTGCTTCGAAGTAGAAACTCTACCTTGGGCTTCTACTCTAAGTAGTTGAAGGGTGTCAAGATCACTGAAGAAGTTTCTTGATGCATATTTCTCTATGGGTTGTCCAATATGATATATAAACCTGCAATAAAAGTGAATACTCCCTCACAATAATGGACATGATACCATGTAGGATTGAACCAAAATCCAAGACATAATTGTGAGAAGGAAATACTACACTAGCTACTTGCAAAAGAGAGAGAGGAGAGAGAAAAATAGAATCAATATTCACACATAAGAGACTAAGAAACCAAATCTAATCAAAATGTATTAATCCTTGATAATTAGTACAATATATAAGACTCTCCACATGAGGATTAATGCACACTAGGTTGTGATTTCCATGTGCATGCTCAAGTAAAAAAATAAATTATCCCAATAGCAACAACTAACTAAAGTCAACACTTGCTAATAATAAGAAAAGGTAAAAAATATAGGTGTGAACTTAGTGAGAACTCTACATGAAGTCAACATGCACTCCATAATATAAAATATCTCCTAGAATAAGACTAGAGTCCAAGAATGGAACTCAAGTCTTAATTGAGTGAGAATTTGCTAATTATGGAAAGTCACTAAATAAGTGAAGTGAGTTAACTCCAAGTATTAGATGGGTAATGTGCACTTCCATAGGAGGATAATATTCTTACTAAAGTGTGTTATATAGCCATGAAATAGAAAATATCTCCTAAAATTAAGGAAATATGAATTATCTCCTAAAAAATAGGAATTTTCCTAATGGTGGCTAAAAAATAGGAATTGGTCTAAAAGTAGATAAAAAACAGAAATTTTTGTAATGGTGGTTTATGATCCTATGGTTTTGGAAACCCATGGTATTACATATAGGAATCCACTAGTTAAAAATAGACCTGGTATAAATAGTCATGCTATTAATAATAGTCCTCCAAAATAATAGGAAAAATGGAAAAAATGAGTATGTCACTAAGTATGTAGTTGAACATGTACCCCAATAAAATGCCCCCAACAGGATTGGCTCCGAGGATAAAAGGATTCTCAGAAACATCATTGCTTCTAGTACCAAACATTCCCCCTAAAGGATTACCTCCATGAGCAGTTGTGGACCCAAAATGAAAAATATTCCCCTTACCATAACTAGCCCCATAAAAGTAACTTTCAGGAGTAGACGTGTGGACAAAAGGATAACCACCCCACTGGGAAAAGTTTCCCCTAGGGGAAATTATTCAGGAAACAATGGGATAACTAGAAGACCCACTGTGAAATGTGGGAGCGTAGTGAAAATGTGTGCCTACAAATTGGTCATTACAACCTGAAATCTCATATGTTTTCTATTGACATGGGTGGTTGTGAAATTGTTCTAGGTGTTGAATGGTTATGCACACCATGGATTTCAAGGAATTAACCATGAGATTCAAATAGTATAGACAATAGTATCAGTTCTAACGCATCACGACATTCTCCCCCGAGATCATCAGTTCACACCAAATGGAGAAACTACTCGAAAAAGGTCATTCTGGCATTAATGTACAACTCCATGTCATTCAAGAAGTTGAGAACCCCTCACCTATTGTACATATTGACATACATTCTCTCCTCTCCAAATACCAATCTATTTTTTAAAATCGCCAAGGACTCCCCCCTCCCTGTGGCTCGCACGATCATTCCATTCCCCTTGTCCCTGGCAGTATTCCTCCCAATGTTCGCCATTATCGTCACCCATTTGCCCAAAAAAATGAAATTGATAAAAAATTCCAGGAATTTTTTGTGGTGGGTGTTATCTATCCTAGTACCAACCCTTATTCTTCTCTCATCATTATGGTACTCAAGAAAGAAGGAACATGAAACATGTGCCCTGATTTTGAGCCCTCAAAAAAATTACCATCAAAGATAAATTCCCCATTCCTATCATTGATGACATTTTAGATGAACTGAGTGGCCCTCAGTTATTTAAAAAAATTGATCTACATTTTATATACCACTAGATACATATGAAAGAGGTCGATATTCCAAAAACTACTTTTTAAACTCGTGAGGGCCATTATGAGCTCTTGATCATTCCCTTCGGTCTGTGTAATGCACCTTCCACTTTTCAAAGTCTCATGAATCATGTCTTCCACCCTTTCCTCTGTCATTTTATCTTTTTTTTCTTTGATGATATCATAATCTATAGTAAAACTAGGAAATTCCATTTGGCCCATGTGGATCAAGTATTACACTTACTATCTCAACACAAAATCTTTCTAAAAAATTCTAACTGTTCTTTTGGATCTCTTGAAGTAGAGTACCTAGGCCATATTGTTGGCAAGGACAATGTCTGTCTCGATCCTAAGAAAATAGAAGTTATGAAGGAATGACCCCGTCCTAAAACTCTTAAAAGTTTGAGAGGTTTCTTGGGTTTAATGAGCTATTATCGCAAGTTTGTTATGAATTATGGAAAAATCACATCCCCCATCACTACTCTCCTTAAAAATAATGTGTTCACTTGGAATCTAGTAGCAGATCAATCCTTCAAATCCTTGAAAGAGGCTTTGTGCATGAATCCAGTTCTGTAATTGCTCGACTTCACCAAGACTTTTGTTCTGGAATGTGATGCTTCTAGGAAAGGCATAGGGTTAGTTCTCATGCAAGATAGTAGACCTTTGGCTTTCGCTAGCAAACAAATATCAGAGAGGAACTTGGGAAAATATACCTAAGAAAAGGAAATGTTGGCTATTATTGATTCAATGCATCTCTGACATCCTTTCTTTCTTGGTCAATGATTCCGAATTAAAATGGATCAACATAACCTCAAATATTTCTTGGAACAAATAATTTCATCCCCTGAGCAACATAAGTGGTTGACCAAATTTTTTTGTTATGATTATGAGATCATTTACAATAAAGGAAAATAAAATGTGGTAATTGATGCCCTTTCATGGAAGTATGAAGAAGAAGGGTCCCTCTTCTCACTCTCCTTCATTGTATTAGATTGGTTAAAGGAATTTTTCCAGGAATGGTTCCAAGATCCCAACTTGTCTCTCCTAATCCAACAATTGCATAATGATCCTCATGTAACTTTGAGATACTCTTGGCACAATGAGGAGCTTCGTTATAAATTTCACATGTATTTAAGAAAACAATCTCACCTCAAATCAATAGTTCTCTTTGAACCTCATGCTTCACCAATAATAGGGCATTCATGTTTTTACAAAACATATGAAAGGATGACATGTTCTTTTTTCTAGGAAGGCATGAGATAGGACATCTTCAATTTTGTGGTTGAATGTGATACTTGTCAACGCAATAAGGGAGAAACAATAAAAATTCCAGGAACTCTCCAACCTCTCCCTATTCTACCTTCTATATGAATGGATATTTCTATGGAATTCATTGTCAAATTACCCAAATTAGGAAATAAATCAATAATCATGGTTGTAGTCAATCACCTTTCCAAATATGATCATTTTTGTGCCCTCCAAAACCATTTATGATCCAGGTGGATATCGGTGGCCACCCACCTTTTCCAACTGGCTCAAAATAGTTTTCTGGCAATTTTGGCAATTTACTATTTTTAGCAGTTTTAACTTTCAGGGCCATTTTGAGGGCTTAAATGAAAGTTTTTTGGGATCGATATTCTTAGTAATATTTGAAAGAATATTTGAGCTCAAAAAATGAATCTCCTCAATGATACCTTTCCAATGGGCTATCATACGCCTAAAATGGAGATCGTATGCAAAAGTTACGACCCTGGGAAGTTGATGTACTAACTTACCCAGACATGGCTCACATGACTTTTGGTGCTTCATCTCCTAGGGTTAGGTTTTTGGATGTCTATCATTTTTTTCATTCTTGTTTATTGTAAAAAGGCCTTCAGAGCCTCATGGTAATCATCTTCTATCAAATGAGTGCAACCATCACATCTCTTCTCAGAGATAAGCTGCCACCATTCCAACAAGCTTGTTTCCGCTGCATTTTACAGTTTCAACATATTTCCTTATTGAATAGAAAACTAGTTTTACTGTATCTCTGTTATTTTGTGTTAAGCACCTGTTAATAATCTGCATTCATTTCATTCTGATCATAAAATCTGGATCAGTGGTATCAAATCGGTCTGCTCCTTGTCATCTTAATGCATGTCCCCAACGAGGTCAGAGTACAAAGAGTTGGGTCTCGATACAAAGAGTTGGGTCTCGAGCTTGTTTCTCTTGAGGAAAAAAGCTCTCACACGCCCAAGTGACCTCTCATGGCAGGAGAAAATAAATATGACAGGACAGGAGATCCTTTCAAACTATTGATTGAGGAAGCCCTCATGCAACAAAGGAATGAGATGATGGATAATTTTGCACAAATCCTTCGACGACTACCAACAGGTGACACATCTTCTTCAAGCGAAGGTGTCGCCCCCTTCAATGTACAAATAAACTTTGATATTCCTATATTTGAAGGTCACATAGACACATATGCGGTAGACAAGTGGTTGAATCTACTAGAAGGGTAACTTTTGCGCTCCTCAAATCCGTTCCCCATGTCAAAGATTGGTGGGAAAATTTTTGTGAGAAAAATGAAACAGAGGAACCCTCATTATTTATAGTCAAAACCACCTGAAAATCCTTCAGGGATGTTATTAAGGAACAATACTACCCTGTCGAAACTTATGACGACTTGTATACCAAATGGACCACACTGCGGCAAGAAAGAGACCAAGCAGTGCCGGATTTCACAAATATCTTTCATACCTTGTGCACAAACCTAGGTATCAAAGATTCAGAGTGACATATGGTGCCCAAGTATCGTGACACTCTGCATAGATACATCTAGATCAAAATGGAATTTATGGACATCTCATATGTTGGTTGTGGAGCATGATTATGTTCCTGATTCACAGGTCCTTACTTTCAACCGTGTGTATACCCCATGAAGACTTTACACCCCAAAAGTATGTACACTCTTCCATGCGGGGGAGTGCAGAGGGGGGGGGTACCATTCATTGTAAATTGTAATTTCATTGTAAATCTGGACCGTTCATTATAAGGTCACAGATCTAACGGTAGAAATTATGTTAGGGTTTTTTTCCCTAGAAGGCAACCCTCTGTTATGAGGGAAATGTATTGCGGCTATGCATTATGGAGAGTATTGTATTCAGAGAGAGGAGATTGTGAGAGAAAGAAGAGGAAGTTGCAATGGGTTTTGTTGTAGGTTGTATCCCTTCATTTGCTAGATAATAATAAAGGAAGGAC
>CBVK0100981134.1:0-17873 GCA_900067695.1 Picea abies
CAAAACCCTAACCCAATGACTTGGATTAGTCCAAAACCCTAATTCCTTAATCAGAAATAGAAAACCATCGGCAAAAAACCATGTGCCGAAAACCACCTAATATCATGTGGTCCCGGAAATATGTCGGCCTGAAATTTTTTTTTCGGGGGCATTGCCCCCGAACCCCCACACGGGAGGTTCCGCCCCCCTGCACCCCCCGAGGGGGGGCCTAGCGGCCCCCCTCTAACCCCCCTGCGCGCCCGACGCAGGTGCTCAAACACTACTACTTGTGCAAAGAATATAACACATACCCAACACTCTCGAGATGTCAGGTACCATCACTGACCATAACTTTAGTATTTTGATATATCCCTGTGCTATAGAGAGCTTTATTTCTGGTGCAACGCTAAAAATAATTAAGGTCAAGGAAGTCAAACATGATGAGTTTAGCTACATGGAAATGGCTTCGAGAGCCAAGCAGAAGGTTGGAGGAAAGGTTACAGACTCTAGCCTCAACTTGGGATATTTTGTAATGAAGGCCAACCTGTACATCATGATCTTAGGATCTTATGACGCCGTGATCAATATGGAATGGTTGGAATTGCATGATGCGATACTCAACTGTAAGACGAAATGGTTGAGTTTTTCCGATGATGAGGGACAAAGACAAGTGATTGTAGGAAGAAATCAGGGTTTTTCCTAAGGTTCATCCCTTCCTTACAACTACGGAAGAGTATGCGCAAGGGATGCAACCTATATGCATTCTAAGCACTGAATGACAAGTGCATGGTGGAAGGACTAGAAAACCTTCCGATAGTATGAGATTTTGCAGACATATTCCCATAAGAGTTACCAAGTTTTCCGCTTGAAAGGGAATTGGAATTTACCAACGAATTAAAACATGGAACTAAACCGATAGGAAGAATGCCTTATCAGATGTCGACTCATGAGTTATAGGAGTTGAAAATGAAACTGAAGAAGTTTTTGTACCTAGGACTTTTACGTCCCAGTGTGTCACCTTGGGGTGCACCTGTTATTTTTATATGGAAGAAGGATGGGTCGTGGAGACTCTACATTGACTACCATCAATTGAACAAGGCAATGATCAAGAACCAATATTCGTTTCCAAGAATAAACAATTTGTTTGATCAAATTTACCAGACGAATCTTCGAGAAAATATTCTAACAATACAATGTGATGATGATTGGTATAAATAGGTTAAGGAAAATATCGGACGAGACACCATGTTGGTACCAAAGTTTGAGGGATATACTTTGTACAACGACAGATTGATGAGGTATAATAATCAAATTTACGTACTGCCTAATGACAAGTTGAGAAGTTTGATCTTAAATGAAGCTCATAGAGTAGTGTACATGGATCATCCATGAGTCACGGAGATGAGGACAGACCTTAAGCCATTATTCTTCTAGAAAGGAATGAAGGCGGACATAGTCAACTACGTGGCGAGATGTCTAGAATGTCAGCAAGTGAAGGCTGAACATAGACATCTGACAGGATTACTACAACCACATGCTATTCCAGAATCGAAATGGGAGGTCATTTCGATAGAATTCATTATGGGATTGCTACTAATGGCAAGGAGGCATGACTCGATTTTCGTTGTAGTTGACACTCTGACGAAGAGTGCACATTTTATCCCTGTGAGTACAACATATCAGGTGCCATACATAGCTAGAGTTTTTATCAACGAGATAGTGAGATTGCATGGCGTTCCTAAGAGGATCATATCCGATCGAGGATTTGTGTTTACAAAATGATTTTGGACTATTTTCCAAGAGGCCTTGGGAACCCAACTTAACTTTAGTACCACGTATCACTCGGAGACAGACATGCATATAGAAAGAATGAACCAAATCTTGGAAGATATGTTGCGTATGTGTGTAATGGAGCAACATAAACGTTGGGAAGAGTTCTTGCCACTGGTAGAGTTTGATTACAACAACAACAATCAAAGCACCATAAATATGGCACCATTCAAGTTTCTTTATGGGCGATCGCGTCAGACGCCTTTGAACTGGGATCGAATTGAGGATAGGGTCTTGGTAGGACCAGAAGAAATCCAATAAATGAAGAAGAAATGAAAATTATAAGACAAAGGATCAAGAAGCACAAGATCGATAGAAGATTTATGCTGATGCACATCGTGTTGACCATAGTTATGAAGTTGGTGATTGAGTGTTCTTGTGGGTGAAACCGCATAAGAGTTCGATCAAGTTTGGAAAGGGTGCTAAAATCCATCCTAGGTTTGTGGGACCTTTCAAATTTGTGGAAAAGAAGGGGCCCATGGCCTATCGACTAGCCTTGCCTGATTCTTTGAGGCATATGCACGATGTTTTTCATGTATCTGTTTTGAGGAATTATGTTAGTGATCCTACACATGTGATTGAATTGAGTTCATTGCAAGTGTCAGATGAGGGTGCGCTCACAACGGAGCCAATTTTCATTTTGGACCATCACATTCGACATCTACGACATCGAACAATCGATCAGGTCAAGGTTAAGTGGGACAATTATAGTCCACACTCGGCTACCTGGGAGGACGCATATGATGTGCGTTAACAATTTCCATTTTTGTTTGATAGTTAAACATTTAGATCTTGGCAGATGCTTTATTTACTACACACACACACATGCACACACACACATATATACTGTGAAACTTCAGGACAAATTTTAAAACAAGATGGGGTGTATGTAACATCCTACTCTTGTGCGCACATGATTTGACTTATTCTTTGAGGACACTTGCGTGCAAGTGATCCGATTTTAGTATATGGTTGTCTGTTTGCTTATGGATTCTTATGATGATGTTGATGATTATGATGTTATGTTATTTGATCTCTATGTATTGATAGATGCTATTGACGAGTTTCCCCCGAGTGTATAGGACACTTGACAGGTTGAGGATGCTGATGGCATCAATGGACCTCCTTGGATTTCAGATCGAGTCAGGGAGTGGACTGTATATGGTTGGGGTATTTATGTTTATGCATATGTGACACATGATCATGTATATTATGATTTTGTTTATGGATTGTTGACAATGTTTCGTTGATGGATGAAGGTTGACTATTTATTGCTAATCAGACTCACATAAGGAGTAAAGGGGCCATTCAAAACAATCAGATATTGAGGGAGAGGTGTGGCAACAACCCTGCCACAACCTACTAGCACCCTCGCTGTGGATCAAATTGTAGGTTAATGATTACTTAGTTGGAGAGGCCCACGATGTCATGAGGTCAGACTGAGACAGTCTCTCATGAAGATTTTAAGGGGAGCGCAATAAGGCAGGGTCCTTATTCCTTAGAGGCTCGTAGTCTCTCACAAGGTCACCTGATGGAGTATTGACTCTAAGGGTTGGAAAACTACCAAAACCATTCAAAGACGAGTGGCACCCTTGGAGCACTTAGTGCGTCTTGAAGAGAACGTCACATAAATAAAAATTGAATAAAGGCGAGTGGCACCCTTGGAGCACATAGTGCATCTTGAAGGGAACACCACAATTTTTAATAAAGGCGAGTCAATGAACCTAGGTGCCTAGAAAACAATATTTGTTTTGACATTGTCGGACTTAAAATAATTATTAAATGGGTAATTTTTATTAATTATAAAATCTCCTTCAAAATTATAAGCCTAGTTTAAAAATTTGAGCCTAATTCTAAAGTGAGTAAGAAGTCTGAAACCAAATTATAAATTTAATAAATGGCGGGGGATGAAGAAAAATCAAGTTAGGAATTGAAAGAGTAAAAATTTATAACTAAACATTTAATTATATAAATTTGTGCAAAAAAAAAATACCAAATTGGAAACTAAGATAAGAAAGGAAATAAATGTAAAAAGAATGTGGAAGCATAGAAAGGTATCTAGTCTAGTCTAACTAAAGAACTTTCCTAAATTAAACACGACTTAGTTTTATAAAGGCGTTAGTATTTAAAAGGGAAATAGAGGGAATAAAGGAACAACTAGGAGCAATTTTAGGAGTGATTTTAGGATGGGTGAGGGAAATTGACATTAATTAAATTTAATGGTTGATTTATTAGTGCAACTAAGGGAATGGGTGACAAGTGTACAGGGAAAGTAATTCCAAATTAATTAAAAAACTAAAATGAATAAAATGTGCAAATGGAAAGTGGCCACTAAAAAAAATCTATAAAGGAAATGACTGAGAGGAGGAATGCATCTTGACTGGTATGAGTAAGGTTATGCTGCAAAATTTTTGGCTGATTTTACTTGTGAGAGTTGGGATACCCATCTCGGGAAAGAGAGTGGTAGCTCTACCTTGCGAGGTGAGCTGGGAGCTAGAGATTTTGGTTGTGGTTGTGCATGACCCCTTTGTGGCTTGGGGGGCTAAGAGGGAAGAAGAGTACCCCTAGCATTGACTAGGAGGTACCAATGAAGTCTTCATGGTTAGCAAGTGGGGAGCTGGATGGAGCACAAGCGCAGGAGATCACTGTCGACTTGTCGCCTTCGGTCACAATATTTTCATTTTGAAATTGCATTATATCAAGTTTTTACTGTGTATATGTGTTTAGAATTAGTCTATGGATTGATGGTCTAACAAAGCTAGGTGGCTGTTGAATGCTCCCTTGTGACTTATATCTCTTTCATCCTCCACAATTTTTCATTCTCTACGTTTTAAACCATTTGCCCAACATCCTTTGTCTGAAATTTGTCTGAGTGATTACATGCCCTTTCAGTTTTTGTGAGTTCTATTCTTGCAATTTTGGGTTGCACACAATGAATTTTTTCACATCTTCCTCAACGAGGTTGTTGGTATTCCTCAACGACATTTGCGTGTGTTTTACTTCTTTTTGTTTGTGTCTTAATGCCTTTGTTTATTTTCAGAACCATTTCATCAGCTTCCTTCATCCAAAATTTTTCTGAGATTGACTAAAAGTCTCTGTGTTTTGCATATGATTTAATTTCTGTGTTTCTAGGATCTCTGAGCACTTAACCTATGTGTTTTTGACTCAAGGCCCTGTGCCTTCACCCTTTTCCCAACAACCTCACCTCTCTTTACCTCTACGTGTGGAGGAACCCACCCGAATTCGACCACCCATCTCTACGTTTTGTTGGGGACATGGTTTCTCTGCGTGTGTAGGAAACCCACATGAATTTTCACTTAGCATGTTACCTCTCACACTCAATGATTTACCTGCTTTCCACACAATGATTTTCTTTGCCAAAAAATAAGAGATTTTACTCCTTTTACACATGAATTTCTCTGCCAAAGCCCAATGATTTACCTCCTTTCCACACAATGAATTTCTCTTCCAAACGCTCAACAATTTATTCTCCCACTCAACTATTTTAGTGTAGTGCTTTGCATTTTTGGGGAGTCTTACACCCAAGCATTTTCCCATTTTTTCTCTTTGCGTGTTGAGGTGTAATGATTTTCGAGTGATTGGAAAAAAGAACATGCGTGTTCCCATTTTATTCTCTGTGCTTTCCTTTCCCAAAATAGCCACATTTCGTGCATTGGGTCTGGGAGTTGCTTGGGCCTTCACCCAACAGTTTTATTTCCTTATCTCTATGTTTTGCTGTCTTAATTAATTGCCTAGAATTCAATTAGTCTATTCACTGCAAATTTTGGGGAAGGACATAACTCTGTGCTTTACAACAAATTTTTGTTATCTAGTTAAAGGCTTCGTTGATCTTACTTGCCATTTCCTCCACGTCGGATAGCCTACGATCTTTTACCTTTGATCAACTTGGATTAAACTTTAAGTGATGACCTTTCTGGAGATTGCATTACCTTTTGAATTAGTTAATTTCCTACCTGTATAAATACTTTGGCTTGGGAAATTAGGTAAGGGGTTGAGGAATTACCTCCCAACTAGCCCTAAAAGTTTTAATTGAAGTAAGATCTTGAATGTTTATGGATTTCATGAAATTTAATCTACTGTTTATCCCTCAACCCTTAGAATTTAAACCGCATAATTAATCCCAATAAATGTATTGACCAAATTACCCATTTTCTGGAATCATTGGATGGAATAACACTACTGATGAAGGATGGTGTAGACATTAGACTTCTTGCGCAAATGAAATGTAATGTAAGGAATGGTTGTTCTAGATAATAGATTTCTTGGGCGCATTAAAAATATAATGTAATGAATGATTTTTGTAGACATTACATTTCTTGCGCAAATGAAATGTAATGTAAGGAATGGTTGTTCTAGATAATAGACTTCTTGCGTGCATTAAAAATATAATGTAATGAATGATTTTTGTAGACATTAGACTTATTGCGCAAATAGAAATGTAATGTGAGGAATGATTGTTCTAGATAATAGACTTCTTGCACAAATAAAAATATATAATGAAATGAATGATTGTTTTAGATAATATACTTCTTGCGCACATTAAAATATAATGTAATGAATGATTTTTGTAGACATTATACTTCTTGTGCAAATGGAAATGTAATGTAAGGAATAGTTGTTCTAGATAATAGACTTCTTGCACACATTAAAATTATAATTTATTGAATGATTGTTGTAGACATCAGACTTCTTGCGCAAATAAAAATATATAATGAAATGAATGATTGTTTTAGATAATAGACTTCTTGCACGAAATAAAATTTTAATGAATGAACGATTGTTGTAGATTCTAGACTTCTTGCGTGAAATGAAAATTTATGTGATGAATGATCGAATTCATGTGATTAGATTTCCTTGTGCAATGAATTAAATTGATAATTTTTCTTGCTCCTTAATCGATGTGACATATGATTTCTTTTTGTTATTGGGGTTTTGTGGCATGATTATATCTGATAATTGCTCTTGCGCCTTGGATTTAATGTGATATATGATGAGTTATGCGAATGATTACTCGTGCACCATGTTTATTTGTGGATTAGGATTGGTTGATGGAATTGATTATCGTAGATGTTGTTGATTTAGTGTTGGCCCTTGACCAGGTTTAGAGGAAATGCTGGTCATGTTTGACCATTTTTGGGACTTTGAGAAGCTGGTCGAAGACAGAGTGCCCAGGCGAAGTGAAGATCGCATGATCTCACCCATTTTGAGGGATTTTTGGGCTTTTAGGGTTTATGTAATGGGTATGGGATGTCAACCCATGGGTTTACCCATGCTTAGGCCCCTTTTTGTAATGTATAAATAAGTAGTTAAGCGATGTAAGTAGTATTGGTAAGTTACTAGTCATTTGTTCGGCTTAGTGCACGAATGAGTTAAGGCTTGCAGATCTAAGTGTAAGCGTTTTTGTAAGTGCTTGGTGCAGACAGACTGTGCAAGGCTTTGTGCTTTGATCCAATTCAGGGAAGGAGGATCTGGTGAGGTGCACGCATATCTCCTGTCCTTTGCAGAGTTGGCTCTGTGGCTTGGTGCATGTAAGAAGATTGGAAGAGAATAATAAAGAAGAAGAAGAGTTGGTGGACATAGCCCCACACTGTGGTGAACCACATATAGCCTTTGTTATTATGCTTTGTGCAATGCGTTCATGATGTTTATGTTATATTTTCTTAGTGCACTTTTCTTGATGTGTGATAGGTAGATCCATTGATGCTTAGTGCCTGATATATGAATAAATGTTGGATCTTCTCTGATGCTATGTGCTAAATACTTAGATGTGTTTAATCTTGATTACTACTGTGCTGATCTACACTTAGGGTTAATCTATGATGTGAATAAGAATCAGAACTTAATGCATACTGTTGGCTAAGTGCTCTGTTAAGGTGTTGTAATCATAGATCTGTGTCCCAGCTAGGTTGTAGACACTTGAGTCTTGCAACCCCCCCTGCCTCTACCTCAGGTGAGACTTCATCTACTTCGTAGGTGTTTTCGAAAGGGCCGATAGTTAGGGTTTTATTGGTGTGCTGTTGAAGCATTGAAACCCGGGTCTTCCCTTGTGCCAACAAATGGTTTCGTTGCCAGGACTTGAAACTATGCTTGCTGCGAACTGAAGAAAAGAGAAAGATCTATGTGTAGATTTGTTGTTGTAGTGCACATTATTCTACTTGACATGTGAATCTCTGTGATAAAAAGAAAAGTCCGATCTGAAGAAAAAAGGTAAGATCTTAAATCTTTGTGCTCTGGTAAAGGTAAGATAAGTGAAATTTTTTGCTTCAGAAGTATGAATTTAGGTATGTTTGATAGATTTTGTCCTAGTATGAAAACTAGGGCACAAATAGAAGAAAGAAGATTTGTTTTGAATAAATTTGATAGAGATAGTGAAAGATATGTTATTCCTATGCATAAAAATAATTTTTGGACTAACAAGTGGATGCAGAACCCTAGAAAGAACTTTTGGAGATTGCAGGTCCATCGCTATGATCCTATTGCGTAGTATAGAAAAGGTTGGGGATTGTTTAAAAGAAAGAGAGGATTACTGTTTTCAGATTTCTGTGATGAGGGATTTCAAATTCATTTGCTGGAGAATTCTCCGGCAAATGAATTTGAAAAAGAGAGGATTGACACTATGTTATAACTGCAAAAGACTGGGACATCTTTGTAAGGAATGCCCTGGTATAGGTCCTACTTGTCTTTTCTATAAATCTATTGGTCATGAGGTTTTGGATTTCCCTATAATGATTGCTACAGTTGAAAAGATGAACATGAGACAAGAAAACCATGAAGAAGGCAAGAAACTAAGGATATGGTAGAAAACCAAAACAAATCAGAACCTATGTTATTACAGATGAAAGAAACCTTGAATGATCAAAGAGACATTAGTTTACCAGAGATCTTAAAAGAAAATAAGTGTATAGAAACAAGAATATGAGACTTTGACATAGACTGTGTATTAGATGAGGAAACACATCTGAATCTTATGCCATAAATTACTTGGGAAATTTTGGGAAAGCCTGCTATGATTCCTTCATTGGGAAGGATATGATTGTTTACAGGAAAAATGGTAACCCTGTGTGGAAGAGTTACTAATGTACCTACGACTGCTAATGGAACATCGACCGTAGAGGAATTTGAAGTCATTGAATTTGTTGAGAACAACACCCCTTTTGCACTTTTGTTAGGAAAGACCTAGATTGAGAAAGATCAGATCTGAAGGAAAGCAAAGGAGGAAGTCACAAAACAAAAAAAGAAAGAATTAAGGGAGTTCATGGCTAGGAAAATAGAGCGACTAATACAAGAACAAGAGGACAAGTTGAAGCAACAGAAGGAAAGAGAGTTAGTTGTCAAAGTTGAAAGAACGCAGGAAGGCTTAAGAACCTGTCCATGTAGGAGAGAAGAGCGCCTACCCTGGAAATAGTAAGAAAATAAGTATTACCCTCAAACCCTTTGAAAGACCCTCAACAATGTGAGGTTTCTACGTTAAGAGAAAATAAGAATGAGAATGGAAAAAGGAACCCATAGACTCATATCACAGGAAGGAAGGCAAGAAATCTCAGTAAGAAGAAGGAAAATTTAGAAAAATTGCATGAAGTTCCAGAGAAGACTTCGCAGAAGGCAGGCTTGCAGAACTTGAACCTCATTAGATTAGCAGAACCACACAGAAAGGCACTTCGCCATGACCAAGCTATATGATCATTGGAGGTGTCCCGACCGTTAGAATGACGCTCCAAAATGACTAGAAATGCAGTTATTGCCGGAAAGATCGCCATTGGACCATTGAGACCGCACCATAACAGATGGAATCGAATTGATTGAGGCATTCCTGCCCATTGGAGGAATCTGTTACGTCGTTTCTTATTTAATCCGTCGAATGCTACACTAGGACCACTTTTTGCAAATGGATATATTTGAGCTAACAGAGACATGATTTCATTCCATGCTATGCTATATAGACCTCACCATTTATTCTATTACCTTGAGTATCTGTTCTCCTACCCGAGTTATTTTCTCACGAGTGTGCATGTCGAGCGAATTTAGCATAGTAGAGAAGTCTGTGGAGGAGATCTTAATAGACCTTATGACTGAGAAATTCATGTCTGCAGGAGTACAAGCATCATTGATAGGCAGATTGCAAGCATCCCCCTCAACTGGACGTCAATCTGTGCCATCCTGAACCGCGACGAAGAAGAGAAGCTAGCACCGCGACGATCTGGCGAACACAAAGCAGATCCCGTCGGTCTTGCCTGACTACATCCCGGCCTTGGATGGTACTGTAGTCTTGATAACGTCCCACGAGATTTCGAGTACACACTCATCACTGCATACCTCCCGAAAGGGATACATGCAGTTGGGACTGATCTCGACTCTCAAGATAAGCGATTTCAACCTCGATGATAGGAAGAATTATGTGATGCTCCCACCACATTGCTACCAGATGAAGATGACTGGGAAGAAGCCCAATATAGTTCCCCATCCATGGATCAAGGAGATTGCGAGATTGGTGATCTTGAACTTCATGAAGATCCCCACTTTGGTAGACATCAAGAGGTTAACGTGTGCGTTAAACTCCTTCTGTCGTGCTACCATGGCAGGTATCTTTGGTTGGATAGGTGCATCATTGTGGATCCGACGCTGATCCAACTGATCACCGGACTAAGCATGCAAGGACCAGACCCTCATCAGTTCTACTAAGGAAAGACATCAGATCGCTCCTTGGCCCAGTGCATCAAGGAGGCATATGGCGATGTGGATAAAGGGAAGTGAGGCTACAAGGTAGCCTCTGTCCAAGATGGCACAGTGTGCTTAGCTTGTCAGCTGATAGCAGGAAAACTCATCAGAAAGAACCACCCTACGCAAGTAACAGGGTTCGTAGTCGACCTCGCAAGGAAGTGTGTCAAAGGGTTGCAAATGAACTGGGTGAGCTACCTCGTCAACTAATTGGAGAAGGAGTGTCGCATAGCACAGGACCAAGGCTATGAATTTCACTTCAGTTGGTTATTGATTCTGATTGCATTTGTCGCTTGGGAGATGACGAAGGGAGTGACATTCCCAGAAGTCGAGCCATCAGAGCCATTGACCGTGAGGTTCACCACCTTGTGGTATACAAGTGACATGGTGAAGCAGTGGAAATTAAATGTGGTGTTCCACTCATACTACCTACAACTCAAGCATTCCATTGAATCATTCCCCCGAATGATCCCAAACACCTTGCATACGTACAGGTCACTAGGGAAGTTTCACGTAGATAGACACTTCATTTACATCACTACGTGCAGGGAAGAAAGAAAGGAGGAGTTGCAGTCATACTATAAATTGACCGATGAAGACATGGAGGAGAAAACCAAGGAATGGCTAGCCGAATTCCTTGTACCAGTTGAGCAGACAGAACTCTTCGACCCCGACATCATCGGAAGCCCTTTGGTCACCCAGACCGAGTATGAAGGACCAAGCAGCACAAAGAAAAAGAAGAAAAAGGAGGAAGTGTAGGACATAGACAGTGAGGAAAAGAACAATGCATTAGAGGAAACTACATCTGACTCACCTGCAGGAGGAGGAGGCGATGAAGTAAGCCAAGAGGAGGAAGGGGAAGAAGACAAGCAAGATAAGGGTGAAGTAACACCACTGAAGGATCCCATTACAAAGGCTGAAACATCCAAGAAAAAGAAGGTTTCTCCACAGAAACCCTCAGCATGGAAGAAATCCTGAGCCACTAAGCCTCAGTCGCAAAATGTGCTCATAGTGGATGATATCCAACTCATCATCACAGCTGTAGAATATGCCTCAGAGGATATCCTATAGAGACATGAAGTGAAGCAAGAAACACTGTATGACAGGATTGAGAAAGAACTGAAAGACATCCAACAAGTTATCCAGTCAAGCCGCGTAGTGTCTACTGCACCATCCTCAGCAGAAAGTGTAGAATTGGGGGATGAGCCCACCCAACTACACAGATTAGCAGATGAAACAGAGACTCGACTTCATTGAGTCTAGGAAGAGAAGGAGTAGGCTATAGAGGCCTTGAAGCAAGAAAAAGAGGATACCTTAGAGAAACTTCGGGTTGCGCAGCAAGAGAAAGATGACCTTCAGGCGAAGTTTGAAGAGGACAAAGAGAAGATCCAGAAAGAGAACAACCAACTAGTTGCATAGTAGACTGCAATTAGAGAGGCAATAACTAGAGAAATTTGTTCTGTGCCGGGCTTGGAACAGATGGAAGAAGAGACAACCGAGAGCCAAGTGGGGAAGCTCATTGAGGCTATTAAACAACTTCAAGGAAGAGTAGTAGAGATAGAAATTCAAGCAGTGCATATCACTCTGCAAGAAGTAAGAGATCAGAGGGAAGAAACTACCAGGAGCGCAGTAGAAAGAATCAGGGTGTTGGCCTCAGAATGCAAGCAACTAAGTGACCGAAGTGCACAGACCTATAAGCGCCTTGCAGAAGACCCAAAGATGAGGAGATTGGAGGCACAACTCTAAGAGGCAAAGCAAAAAGCATCGACTGTGCAAGCACAATTGAAGCTGATTACGGACATGGAGAAGATGAAAAGGTCACAGGAGCAACACGTAGTTCAACAATAGGTCACTGCCATCCAGAGTAGAGTTATGGAGGTGACACAGAGACTCCAATCGATGCAGGATGAAGCCTACACACTTTTCGAAGAGATCGAGGGACAAGGATCATAGTTGGAATAGGTGGTTGTGGTAGTGGAACAATGCTTGGAAGGGCCTGTAACTGAGCAAGTAATTTAGGAGTTCACCGAGCAGGAGGCTCTGGTGAAGCAACAAGTCGAGGCAACTCGAGCTAAGATTGAGGCCTTCGAAGTAGTGTTTCCCAAATCAGAGTGACTTGGGACTAGTCACATGTGAGTGTTGGGGGCATGTTTTCCCTTGACCAAGTTTGGAGGAAACACTGGTCATGTTTGACCATTTTTGGGACTTCGATAGGATGGTTGAAGACAGAGTGCCCAGACAAAGTGAAGATCGCGTGATCTCTCCCATTTTGCAGGCTTTTTGGGCTTTTAGGGTTTATGTAACGGGTATGGGATGTCGGCCCATGGGTTTACCCTAGCTTAGGCCCCTTTTTGTAATGTATAAATAAGTAGCTAAGCGATGTAAGTAGAAGTATTAAGTTACTAGTCATTTGTTCGGCTTAGTGCATGGCTAGTTGGCTTTGTGCACGAATGATTTAAGGCTTGCAGAGCTAAGTGTAAGAGTTTTTGTAAGTGCTTGGTGGAGATAGACTGTGTAAGGCTTTGTGCTTTGATCCAATTTGGGGAAGGCGGCTTTGGCGAGGTGCACATAGATCTCTTGTCCTTTGCGGAGTTGGATCTGTGGCTTGGTGCATGTAAGAAGATTGGAAGAGAATAACAAAGAATAAGAAGAGTTGGTGGACGTAGCCCCATACTGGGGTGAACCACATATATCCTGTGTTATTGTGCTTTGTGTAATGCATTCATGATGTTTATGTTATATTTTCTTAGTGCACTGTTCTTGATGTGTGATAGGTAGATCCATTGATGCTTAGTGCATGATATATGAATAAATGCTAGATATGCTTTGATGCTATGTGCTAAATACTTAGATGTGTTTAATCTTGATTACTACTGCGCTAATCTACACTTAGGGTTAATCTGCGATGTGAATAAGAATCATAAATTAATGCACACTATTGGCTAAGTGCTTTTTTAAGGTGTTGTAATCAAAGATCCGTGTCACAACTAGGTTGTAGACACTTGAGTCCTGCAACCCCCCTGCCTCTACCTCGAGTGAGACTTCATCTACTTCACAGGTGTTGTCGAAAGGGACGGTAGTTAGGGTTTTATTAATGCGCCGTTGAAGCTTTGACCCTGGGTATGCCCCTGTGCCAACATTTAGCTAGTAGGTTGGACTTAATTATGTTGGTGGGATGTAGACACCTCCTTGTTCCTCAAAACAGTTGCCAGCCTGAGACCTTAAATGGTTAAAATCAATTGGATCCTGGGCTTGAGCGTTACTTATGTGTCCTGGAGGTCCTAACCTTATAGGGTAGGTTGGGTGGTTAGTATCTTTATGTCATTATTATGTTATCTTTATGATCCTTATGTTATCATTATGTTATCTCGTGTAATCCTTGTGTTATCTGATGATTATCTTTATGTGATGAGTTGAGCGATTAAACGTATTGATGATTCATGTTGATCATGATGAGTTGATCTTGTGTCGCCATTCATGATGATTTCGATTTTGCGTCTTTATTCAATTATGATGATATGTTAATTATATGTCGTTGCTAAATATTTGATGTGTTAGTTGTGACGTTATTTGATTAGGACAATGAGACGCTTGTAATTCCTTTAATTATGATGTCGTTGATTATGTGCTGTTGAATTATGTGTTGACACATTTTCCTAATGCTTTAAAAAAGAAAAAACTTATCTTTTGTGCTTCTCTTTTTCTTAGGCATAACAGAGGACCTTGCACATGCCATCAAACAACCACTCTGGGAAAGCTGTCTGTCCTGTCAAAACCACACTTACCATAGATCATAACAATATTTCAAAGCATAAATTGAATAATAAATATGACTTATAATATACACTATCTTCTTTTTGTCTATGACATCCAAGCTACCTCAACACTATAGTCATTTGGCCATCACATAAATCATCAACCTGTAGGTTAGTTCACCAATAAATCATATCCATGCATATACATCATAATTTCATGTAAGGATCCATATATGTATTGACATTCAATTAAGAAATGTATGCTTATTTTTATCATCGCTTGCATCTGTTATGCATTTACCACATAACTTGAATTGGAATCCATGTACCAAAAATTCCACATTTAAATTTGCATGTTTGAAAAATTCTCATAACTATCATAATTATGAACATATAACAATAAAATAACATTATGCATCACATAAATAGGTCCAAATATACTCATATGAAATGTCTATATCAGTCTAACTAAGTCCACATAGTTACTAACAAATGAATTACTAAGATGAGTAAAATCAAAGTTTTAACTGTCTAAGGTCAAAATATGGGGCATTACATACACCCACCCTTCAATAAACTTAGTCCCAAAATTATAATCTTTCATAATATAAGGAGAATTTATGACACAACTTCTATTTGTCTTCCTTGATAGCAAACCCTGTTCCATGTTGGTCCCACTGGACCTTCACTTGATAAAAAACATGTCAATGCTATTTATATATTGATTGCATCTATCCCCACTTAACAAACACCTTACTATGTCCAAAATCTATTTTATTATCACTTGTAATTTAATTAATGAAAAGACACACTTCTCTTACATATTTATTCTTCCTAAGTTCCATATAGGACCCCGACGTTTAAGTATAGTCTACTAGTTTGACCGCCAATTAAATCCTTATCTCCTCATTGATTATCTAGTTAAGTGAATCTTAGATTGAATTCGTTATAAATTTCATTAATTCATACATATAATCCCACCTGAGATATCTTGATAATTATAAACAATGATTATTGACTTTGATTATCACTCTAGCTTGACAATACATAAGTCATCACTTATGATATTGACATAAAAACTTTTCCATGATTACGAACATGGACTAAGATATTGCTAATTGGTTGTTATGTGATGTCATCACCTTGAGGTTTGTTTGGTCATTGTCCTCAATCTCACTATTTTCCTAAGTTATGTAAATTAGATTGTCAAGTATATAATTCTCTTCACCAAAGTCGAGGAAAATCATGCTTTCTGTCAACAATTCACTATTTATAAACGTGCCTATAAATAAAGAACACCATGTGGACACATGATTTAGTGAATTTTTTTATATCAAGAATAAATTTACTAAGGGTTCATTCTAAAATATTTAGTCACTTGTCCTTAAGGTCTTTTCTTCTCACCATTATACTTCGTATGTTTCAAAATTATATCATCTATAACTACAAATCCTTACCAACTTTGGCATCTATCTCTTTTCTTATCCATCTCTATCACTTCAAGTCCCCCCACCCTACTATGCAAGACATTTAACAATGTGAATCATGTGTTCATCATTCCTCATCTAGATTTTTATTTATTTCAAATCGAGTTTCTTCATAGGGAAATATCCTTCTTAATGACCAAGTAGTCGCTAGACTGATTAATGCATTTCATATGTGATCTCCCATTTAGACACCTCACCCATCTTACAAGGGACTTATGCATAATAATCCATGACAGTCCATTGGAATTTCTATTGTGGTAGACTTGACACTACACTCTCTCTAGGGTCAAGACTTTCCCACTTGCACTTTAGTATATAAGAAACCTAAGTGTATAAGCTACACTCTCGAGCTAGAAAAACTTTCAATGGCACACCACACAAAATTCTCCATTATCTAAGTAATATTTTGCTAGCTAATGGTGAATTGCCACATGACCTTCCCTTTCTAGAGAGAAAGTATCACTAGAAAAGTCATAGATTTTCTCACATGCATATCATAAAATACATGAGAATTAAGAGTAGAACACATCATTGGTTGTTTCTCATAATCATAAATATTATGGAGATCAGTTTAAACTTCGTTGGCCTCCTCACGAAACCAACTTCTTGCTAACTTGTAAGTGGTCAATATATTTCTTGTAACAATGATGTGTCCTTCAATCTTAGCATTAAACTAAGGTTAGATTCTCCCTTGTGATTAATGCAAACCATGCTTATGACTATGCTTTCATTCAAAATCAAGTTTACTAAAGGCCTTCCACTTATTAACAAAGTCGAGTACAACCCCTAAGTCATACATCACACAATGTCTCCCGTGTCAACAATTTATTTTTTAGGTTACTGTTATCGCTCAATTTGTAGTATAGGTTAAGTAGCTTGAAGACAAGAGTCAAACTGGCATAACAGGAGCTTCCCCACCCACTGTCACCTCGATGGGGGGCTCTTTCTATTCAGGGTGGCTAATCCCAAGGGAGACGTCCCTAAGTAATCTGGGGTGTTGAAAGAAAAAGGATCAAGGGATTAGGGCTCAAGAGTTAAAATAGGTTTTCCCTTCACAGATTACCGCCAAGGAAGATAGTCAGAGAGAAGATGAACCATAGTAGAAGCACCTGTTTGCGAGACAAGGCAACAATAAAAACTAATACATGCAAATAGTGGTTAATGCTTCAATTGTCAATGACTATCAATACACATGAGCATTAAATAAAGTAATTATTGACGAAGTCAATGATTGCAATAAAGGCTATGGCTCATAATATTACTTCTTCAATAAATACCAAATGATAACAACATTCAATGTACAAAAATTGATCCTTGGATTATCACAATGCTTTAAATATGCTCACATATAATGTTGCTGTGTCAAGCCTACTAGAGGTGACGTCAACCTATTTTCTAGGTTAGTTTGCTAGGCAATGAGGTGGATGTTTTTCAAAATAAGCCAATGAAAATACTCAACACTTCAATGTCTATCAATGGATGACCTAGCTGCAACTTCTATAACAACCAAGAGTTCAAAATAGGCATGATGTCATCAACAAATTAGGGTTAGTAAGTCGCTAGGGTTAGTTAGGGTTTCAAGTTTTGGAAGTTTGAAAGGTTGTTTTAACACAATTGACTCAACGTTGGAGTTCTAGACTAGTGCCTTAGGGTAAATGGAGTCTAGGGGTAAGGCTAAAGGCTTGGAAGGATCTAAATTTAAGGAAGAGAGAGTTAGGATTTCTAGTGCTGCAATGGGAGTGCCACAAAGTCAAAACCCTAAGGGGAGGAGGCTCATTCCGGTGTTTCTTAAGCAAGGCCTCATGCTCCTCCCTCTTTCCTTAAAATTCTTTGGCAAAAACGACTAGCTTCAAAACATAAATCTAGGGATGAAAAGTGTTGTAGGGCCAAGGCTTTTCAAACCCTAAGAGTCAAACCCTACGTGTAAAATCAATTAGGCCTAGGACGTCTTCTTTCTTCAATTTATGTTTCAAAACTAACTTAGAAAAAGGAGAATTAGTGTAGCAATGGCTAGGCTATATTCTTCTTAATCAAATGGCTAAACAAGTTTTCTATCATGTGGACACGAAGCAAGGACCTACTTGTG
>CBVK0100981141.1:0-12729 GCA_900067695.1 Picea abies
CTCTGAACCCTAAGATAGCAGATTTTGGCTTGGCTAGGCTATACGATGAGAAGAAAACTCACGTCAGCACCAGAGTTGCCGGCACAATGTAAGATGATCTAGAAGGTTAGATTTTTTGGTTTCTAGAAATGATAGGAAAAGTAAATGGAAACTTAATGGAGGAAAGAAAATAGGACTAAACGTTTTTGAAACTGTGTTAGAAAATATAATTTTTAAGTCTGGAGTAACAACAAACTGTTTTACAGTTAAAAACAGTTAATGTGGTATATTTTTATTTTAAGCTAAAACAGAAAATTATTAATTAAAAAAAAATTATTATATTTTTTATATATTTAATAAATTAATTAATATTATATATACATAAAGATAGAAAAATTATTATCTATTGATGTTTTATTATTTTTTCTATTTATATTTAAATGTTTTTTATTTTTTTTAAATTTAATATATATATATATATATATATATATATATATATTGACTACATCTTTTACTCTCACACAATAATCACTTACATTTTCAGCTTCTTGCATCTTCAAATTCTCAAATTTTCTTTTCAATGTCTGTAGCTTAACAACTTTGACTTGATCACTTCCTTGGTAAGCTTCTTGTAGAGTCTTCCAGGCATCCTCTGCTGTCTTTGTACCTGCAATTCTTGGAAATGGGCTTTTATCAAGAGCAATTTGAATATGAAAAAAAGCTTGAGCATTCTTCTTTATAGATTCTTTCTTAGCTACTCTATCATCTTGATGCACCAATAATCATAATCACTTCCATTAAATTCTAGAATGGGAAAGGAATTAAAGTTTGACATGATTACCCTAAAACAACAACCAGCTTTGATACCAAATGAAGGATCTATTCATTCAATTAGAATAGCATAACATTATAGCAAATGATTAAATCACAATAACACAGAATCAGGTTTACAATCCATGCATAAAGAAAGAAGAAATTATTATTCAGGTAGTTGCACAAAAAAGTTACAATCTGCTCTTAATTGAACGCTGCTCCTGAAAGCTTATAACAATTTATTTTGGAAAACTACTCATGCCTTTTGCATGCATTATTTAGTTAATTAATCAATCTATATCTAAACACAACTACAAATATTTTGAATCGTCATTTTTCAGATTCTGGCTTTGCTATAAATTGTGGAGGCCCACGAAAGACTTTTGGTCCCGGAGATGTTTTTGAGCAGGAGAATGAAACACTTAATGCTGCCTCATTTTATGTCAACAAAGCACAAAAGTGGGGAGTCAGCAATACTGGATCTTTTTTGGACTCTAGAAATCCGACTTATACGGCATCTAGTAAGTCTGAAGTTACAAAGTTATTGGAATCATCACTGTACCAGACAGCACGCTTATCTCCCAGCTCACTTCGATATTATGGTTTAGGACTTAAGAACGGACAATATACAGTAAAATTAGTGTTTGCAGAGATACAGTTTGTAGATACATCAATCTGGCAAACTATTGCAAGACGCGTTTTTGACGTTTATATTCAGGTATAATATCCTATTAATCTTACAATGATATTGCTGCTTCTTTCCAAATATCAAATATTTTTATTTACCTCCTCCTATTCCTTCTGTGCATTATTTTTATTCTTTTGGATAGATTAGTTGCCACTATATAACCTTTGCCTTTGGCAAATGATCTGAAGTATATTTATTATTAAATACACCATTCCTAAAGTGAAAATGCCTGCAAGCATATTTGCATTTTTTATTTGCTTTGGTTAAATCGTGTCTATATATAGCATAACTAAATTTGCACTTTGTTCCTTAATGAATGATGTCTATAGCACAGCTAAATGTTATAAATATTATGTTTTTAAATATTATGTATGTTGATGCTGTAGGGGCAGATAGTGTTAACAGATTTCAACATCAGAAAGGAGGCCGGAGGTTCAAATATAGGTGTTGTTAAATATTTTAACAAGACCAACGTAACAGCAAACATCATCGAAATTCATTTTTTCTGGGCGGGAAAGGGAACTTGCTGTATTCCAGTACCAGGAACCTATGGACCATTAGTATCAGCTATAAGTGTTACCCCTGGTAAAGATTAAAACTATGTTTTTATTAAATAAAATTTTGTGGCCAGAACAGCTTTCTATTATGGATGGATATAGTGCACTAAGTTCAAGATGTTTGTATAATACAAATATTATGGATATTTAATGTTTTATATGTTAGAATATATATAGATTTGATTGCTTTAAATTTAAACAATATAAAGCATATAATGCTTTGTTGAGGTACATATTAATAACAACACTAACACTAGTATAAAGCATTTAATGCTTTGTTGAGGTGCATATTAATAACAACACTAAGATGATGTTTTTTATATTAACAATCATAAATTATTTTATATTATGAAATAAGAGAAATACATTGTCAGTTTCAGCTTAAATCGTCACTTGTGAATTTTAAATGTGTGTAGAATTCAATTCCACTGTTGATGGCGCTAAAAGTAAGACAGGAATAGTGATTGGAATCACAATTGGAATTGCTGCAGCTTTTATATGCATAATTTTTGTTTTTCTCCTTTGGAAGAGGAGAGTTCAAAAGCTCGCAGGCACAGATGTTGAGGAAGACGAAGGTATTGACAAAAGATTTGAGGACTAAATTCCAGGGGATACTTCTCCTACAATGCTTTCTCTTAACATTTTCTGGTTTAATTTAGTTGCAAGAAGCAAGGATTGGCTTGTGTTACCATCTTAATGGCGACTTCTTCTTTTTGTCAGCAATAAACGTTATTCGTTCAAAACTGAAAATTTTCAGCTATGCGGATATGAAAACTGCAACAGGAGATTTTGATAATGAGAATAAATTAGGCGAGGGAGGATATGGTGCAGTTTATAAGGTATCTTAATACTCTTTCTATATTTTGCATTCATTTTCTTACGAAACTGTGTATACAATTGAATTGTGTAAGCAGTTACTATTTCTTCCTATATTGTTTGTGTTTTCTTTTAAATTTGTCCGATCACTGTCATTCTAAATTGAGGCTTTAAAATAGGCCATTCTTTCAGATGGAAAAATGGTGGCAGTGAAGCAACTGTCTTCTGATTCTAGACAAGGAAAACGCGAGTTCATAAATGAAGTAGCTGTAATATCTGCAGTGCAACATAGGAACCTTGTAAAGTTGCATGGATGTTGTCTAGAAGCAGATCATCGGCTCTTGGTCTATGAGTATTTGGAAAACAACAGTCTTGCAAAGGCTTTATTCGGTAATTATATATATATATATAGATAGATAGATAGATAACTGTATTAGTAAATTCTGAATTGAAAATTTCATTTTTTATTCATTCAAGACATAGTAACAAATAGGCTGGTATCATGTATGTTGCAGGTAATAAGAAATCTCATCTGCAACTGGATTGGCATACCCGATACAATATCTGTATTGGAACTGCACGTGGACTCGCTTACCTTCATGAGGAGTCCAGTACTCGGATAATTCATCGAGATATAAAAGCCAGTAACATTCTGTTGGATGACTCTCTGAACCCTAAGATAGCAGATTTTGGCTTAGCTAGGCTATACGATGAGATGAAAACTCACGTCAGCACCAGAGTTGCCGGCACAGTGTAAGATGATCTAGAGGGTTAGATTTTGGTTTCGAGAAATGATGTGCCTCTATTAACGGAAAAAAATATGAAAACTAATAAATATTTAGGGAAGAAAATAGGACTTCGCCTGTTTGAAAGTGTTTTAGAAAATATAATTTTTATTGGCCGGAGGAACAAACCGTTTTACAGTTTATGTGGAATATTTATATCTGAAGCTAAAAGATAGAAAATAATTAATTAAAAAAATCAATTTATTATATATGTAATTTTTGAAATTATATTTTTTTTTAAAACAAGTAAAACATGATTTCATTTTTCTTTGGTAATGGTTTGAAATTATGATTTTCTTATAGATATCCAAAATTATTTTAAAAAATGGCAAAACTATACTCAACTCTCGTCTCTTTTCTATGTCATAGGGAAATAACTCAATATCTAATATGAATTTATTTCTAATTTGGCCTTAAAATAAAAATATTCCCACTCATTTCCATTTTATGTTTACAGTGGATATCTGGCTCCGGAGTACGCTATGCGGGGTCATCTTACAGAAAAGGCAGATGTGTTCAGCTTTGGGGTAGTTGCTCTGGAACTTGTGAGTGGTAGGAGCAACACAGACACAAGCTTGCCAGAAAACATGGTTTATCTCCTTGAATGGGTGTGTACACTCTCACCTTCTAATATGTAATCCTTGTAATTTAACTTTAGCCATTACTAACTGCCTATTCTCAATATCGCATGGCATTACAGACCTGGCATCTCCAGGAAAAAGAAAGGCCGCTAGATTTGATGGATCCTGACATAGAATCAACGTGCTCAAAAGAAGAAGTCCTGAGAGTGATTGAAGTAGCCCTTCTTTGCACTCAAGCTCTGCCTCCAATGCGTCCATCGATGTCTCGAGTGGTAGCAATGCTGACTGGTGATATAGAGGTCAATCCCGCTGCGTCTCGCCCTGGTTACATTAAAGATTTGCAATATAACAATGCCATTGCAGGAGGTACCGGCACTGGCAGTACACCTGTCGCAGCAACAACATCAATGGACAACAGCGCAGGGAGTTTATCAATTGTAAACACAGACAGCTTGACATTGTCTTCAGCAGACGAGAATGTAACTCCATCAAAGATTGACAATGCTCTAAGAGAAGGCCGATGAGAACTGACTTGAGCATTAAGATTATGAAACGGCAGACACGATTTTTGCCGAGAATTCTCTTTCACAGCTTTAAAGCTCATGGTATTTCATTATATTATTAGTTTAAGCGTATGAATCTATTAGGTTGTTTGTGTTGTATGATATGAGACTTCGAATGCATGTTATAGTAAAAAACTTTGCTTCTCCCAGCATCTTTATCTACAAGAATGGATGGCAAAATTGAGATAGGAAAAACCAATGGCGAACGATGGTGAAGATTGGATGAACATTGAATGGAAAGAGATACTGGTTGAGATTAAAAAATAAACTCCTCACCAAAATAGAAGCAAGATTTACTCTCATCAGTCAAAAGTTTCATGGTTATTGTCCAAAAACACTAATCTATTCGTTTTCATTCTGTGTTATCATATAACATCTCTGCACATTTAATTCTTCATTGTCATGCCTAATCATGAAGTTGTGGATAATGCAGCAATTTAATGCTTATGCTTGTTTTTATTTTATTTTTAGGAATTTTTTTTGAGAAAGTCAAAATATTTTCCTTAGATCAATATAGGTTAATGTTCTTATCCCTCAACATACTTTTGCAGTCAATCTATTTCTATTTGTATATGAATTTGATATTTTTTCACTATCTCTTGCAGTCAATCTATTTCTATTTGTATATGAATTTGATATTTTTTCACTGTTTTTAACACAGCTTCATCTCAATTTTATTATTTACTATAGTGATTAAAATCGATTAACCACAGTTTCTATCTTGAGTGGGAAACTTACTAGTTAAATTAAAAGTATGAAAAAAAAAACACCACTATTTTATAGGCAATATAGAATCTTGATATAAATTTAGTATAAATAATATAAATAGATACCTTTATAGTAAAATATGCATTATTCCATTGAAATATATGGTGTTTTCTATGAATGCATTGATTAGCTTAACTAGGGCAATTTAAATTATTTTTGTAAATAAGTTTATAACAATAGAGAATCTTTATATAAATATGTGGTATAAATAATATAAAAATGTGGTATATTTTTTTAGTCATGGATGACACTGGAATAATGTATATGTAATGATTCCAAGCCAATTTTTTGCTTGGTATCACTATCTAACCACTGATTTGATTATTATTTGTTGTGTATGCAGATTGGCCATGAATATTTCGGCCTTAGGGTTTATTCAGTTATTCAACCACAGATTTATACAAGAATCATTGTATTCATATGAAGACCATCAACATCACACAAGATAGGAACCACAAGCAAATAGTTGAACTTTATTATAAGAAAGCAAGCACCCGATACAATAGAAAAGCAGATCTGAAGTAGATGGCTTCAAGACAATAATGGAGCTGTATACAAAATGCTCAACATTCTGTTGGATGACTCTCTGAACCCTAAGATAGCAGATTTTGGCTTGGCTAAGCTATGCGATGAGAAGAAAACTCATATCAGCACCAGAGTTGCCGGCACAGTGTAAGATAATCTAGTAACTTAGATTTTGGTTTGCTGATGAAATATATTTTTGCGTGCAAAGTTTTGTGGGCATCTGAAAAACATACTTAACCTATTTTGTACTTTATATATCTCAAACAACGACCATATATAAATTAGCATAAACTGATATAAACGTAGATGTATTAAGTGCAGAAGGGTTTAAAAAAAAAATCTGTAACAACCTCTCAACACTGAGCAAATTTGGAATTAAAGTATATCTATTTTAGTCTTCCTACATTTCGATATCCTTTGTGAAGCATTTTTTGAAAACATGTTAATGTTAATTAGTGAACACAATATGATTTCTGATGTTCATAAAATGCCTATTTGCCCTTTGCATTTTCTTTTAATGATTTGAAATCATATTTTAGTGTACTGATTAAAATACAGCGGCCCATAATTTTTCTTATAAAGAACCAAAGACTGCAAAACTATACTCAAAAGTGTCATATCTTTCTAACTCATAGGGAAATAACTCTCTGTGGATAGAGTATGAATCTATCTGTTAAAATAATCTAATCCCACTCGTTCCACCATTATGTTTGAAGTGGATATCTGTCTCCAGAATATGCTATGCGGGGTCATCTTACAGAAAAGGCAGATGTGTTCAGCTTTGGGGTGGTTGCTTTGGAATTAGTGAGTGGTCGGAGCAACACAGACACAAGCTTGCCACAAAAGATGGTTTATCTTTTGGAATGGGTGTGTGCAGTGCCAACTTTTACTATATCATCCATATAATTCAACTTTAGCCATTACTAACTGCTTGTTTCTCAATATTGCATGGCATTGCAGACCTGGCATCTCTATGAGCAAGGAAGGCCACTAGAATTGATGGATTCTTACATAGAATCAACATGCTCAAAAGAAGAAGTCCTCAGTGTGATTGAAGTAGCCCTTCTTTGCACTCAAGCTGTGCCTACAATGCGTCCATCGATGTCTCGAGTGGTGGCAATGCTGACTAGTGATGTAGAGGTCATTCCTGTTGCTTCTCGCCCGGGTTACATCAAGGATTTAGAATATAATAATGTCATTGCGGGAGCTACCAGCACTGGCAGTACGACACCAATGCACAACAGCACAGAGGGTTCGCCAATTTTAAACTATGACAGATTGGCATTGTGTTCAGCAGAGACAAAATGTAACTCCATCAAAGATTGATAGTGCTATAAGAGGCCGATGAGAACTGACTTTAGCATCAAGATTATGAAACGGCAGACTAGATCTTTGCTGGGAATTCTATTTCATAGTTTCAGAGGTCATGGTATTTCATTCTATTATTAGTTTAAGCTTCCATTTGTTCCGTAGTTGTTAGCATCCGAGTCTATTATTTGAATTTGTGCTGTATGATTCCATTTGTTCCGTTGTTAGCGAATGAGTTTATTAGGTGAGTTTGTGTTGTTTGATATCAGATTTTGAGTGCATATTATAGTAAACGACCTCGCTTCTCCCAAAATATGTATATCCTGAATAAGGAGGTCTTCCAAATGTTATGTTAAGAGATTTGGTCATATTTGCATTTATCTATAAATTTCAAAATCATGTATTTAGAGAAATGAGAAATTAATTTTGGATAATATTTTATTTTATAAATATTATGATATTTATTATATTTTCTTGAGTGGGTTTAATGGTTAAGAAATTGTGTTTTCTCTTAAGAGGTCATAAGTTCAAATCTAAATGAGGTAGAATATGTATACATTCTTAGATTTTATTAAATAACTGGATGAAGGAAGTCTCATATACCAATTTAGTGTCTGACTTAGCTGTGATCTTAAAAATAGATTATTATTATTATTGTACAAATACTATAATATTCTTTTTCCTTATAAAAATATATAAGGTAACACTTCCTAATCATCATCCTTCTAAAGAAATCCAAAAAATAAATGAAAAAAGTGAAATAAAAAAATCAATGACAAACAATGGTTAGAAATGGATGAACATAAATGGAAGGTCTTCCTGGCTGTTGAGTTGACATTAAAAAAAAATGCAAAAGATTTAGTCTCGTCAGTGAAAAAGCTAGCTACATGGTTATGGTCAAAAAAGAGTAATCTATGCATTTTGTTTTTTTCTTTCGAGTAATCTATGCATTTTGTTTTTTTCTTTCTTACTGCCATATGATATCTTTGGCATAATCACTAATCACTAATTTGTAATTTGTGGGTCTACAAGCAACTCAGCAATCTAATCTGTGTTTTTTTCCCATTATTTTAACACTCAACTTCTTAAGAATTTTGTTATTAACCATGGTGATTATGGTTGATGCTTACCATTATCATATATTCTTGCATGGCCGTAATACAACTTCCGGGTTACATAAAATAATGTGAAGTAACATACACGTATCAATCTAAATGCAGAGTACCTTACATGGTAAGGTTTGCATTCTTCAATTAAAATATATGGTATGGTGCTCATTGTTGTGAATACAAAGACAAGTGAGTCACAGATAATCTGAACATAAAAAATATAAAATTTATTTGGTCATTTTTTACAAATATGGTTTGATAAATATGTTTTTAGTGTTTTTATCAATTTTGTATGAATAAAATTAAATATTGCTGGAATATTCTTAGTTGTCTCAATAAATCAATGGTTGTCATTTCAACCACTAACTTTCTCACTTATAAAGATATCCGTTTACATGTTTATTTTTTTACTTTTACTTAATCATTACATGTTTATTTTTTTACTTTTACTTAATCATATTTGAAATTTACTATGATAGCTAACTGATTGCCACCTCTAACGTTTCATTTTCTAGAGAGGTCAAGTTCATCACCCACTATTTTTACTACAACTATTATTTCCAACCATCAAGCCTCCCATAAAAATATCCATCAAATTTTTATTTTTATATGTATGTTGAAAATTATTCTATTAAAATAGTTTATGTCATAGAGTTTTGGAAGTTAAAAATTTAGTTTATGTCATAAAGTTTTGGAAATTAAAAATTTTTTAAGAAGAAAAAAATAATTAGTGGAACAATTTTTATAATGAAATATATCATAATATTTTAACTACCATCAAGTTTCCCATCGAAATATCTATGAAGTTTCTTATAATGAAATATATCATAATCATTTTAACTACCTCAAGTTTCCCATGGAAATATCTATGAAGTTTCTTATATATGTTTTTATATATATATATTGAAAATTATTCTATTTAGATAGTTTATATCATAAAGTTTTGTAAGTTAAAATTTTTCTAACATAAAATTAGTGGAACAATTTTATAATGAAATATATTATAAATAAAAATTTGAAGTTTATTTTTATTTTAACATCTGAAATCTTATCGGGCTACAATCACCTTTGTTGACATTGGTTCATACATAAATTTTATGTCATATTGATTTTCTTCACTTATTAAACTTAATATTATGTAATATATAATGATATGGTGTATATAATAATATTATGTAATATATAATAATAATATTTATCTTTATCTTAAATTTATCATAAGTATTTTAATTTTTAATTATTTGATTATTATTTTAATAGTTATTATTTAAATTCTTATATTATTAGTATTATTAATTGATAAAGGTTCATATTAATTTTAGCTTTTATAAGCTTTTTCTCAACAATCTTTCAATTCTCATTGCTTCAAGAGTTCATTAACAATGGGTGGAGTGTCCATTCCAAACTTTGGATGTTTCAAAAACCGAAAACTCCATACACTGATTATATACATTGATTAATTTGTATTTGGTGAATGTTGTAATGTCCATCATTGGTTTGCAAAATTTCTATGTCTCTTCTATATTAAGGTAAAAATATTAGTTACAATGGTTTAACTGTCCAACTACCTATAAAAGAAGTTAGAAGACAAACTAATCAGCGAAAGTAATTAGGTTACTCTAACACTCCCCCTTAATTACATTTGTTGAATGCTTCAACATCTATCACTTCTAAATTCATATTTCTTTGCTAAATTTAGTTCCTTTTGCTATAGGTGTGGGTGTTTCCTTGCATTTTTTCATTGTTGTCTCAACACTATCACCAACTTTCCTTCAACTAGACTTTCTTCACTATGGGCTTCATCTTTGAACTTGCTTACTCCTTCCTTTTTTACTATGCAGAAAAAATTGATCATTGATGTCCATATAAAAATAAATCCATCTATTGAGATACATGAATACCATCTATTGTACTCGCCAGTTCTCTAGGAATCCTTTTCACCTACATGGTTCACCAATACATTAGACTTCCCTTAATCATAACTTGGTCCTAACCATCTCACCTTATGAGATTACTCCATTTCACATTCCCCCTGTTAATCGAAGTTTAAACTTCTTCAATTCAACATCAAGCTAGCATACGAGTACACCTACCACCCTCGTACCTACTCTAGTGATTCATTTCACAACTCGATGCCACGTCCTCTCTATGCATGAGAGAGATACACCATGTGCTATGTCGCTACCTATATGTCTCAATAACAGGGCTTACAACAATCCTAAGGAAATCAACTTTCCTATGGCTATACTTTTACAACTTGGACCAAAAAACTTATGGGGTGTCGGGTACAATCGATCATGCACCCCCTCATTACAACATTTCATGTCATGTACAACAAGCAGTCCAAATGATCAAACCTTTGACATGTCATCACTTGGGTTGTCATTATCTAACTTAGGGTCGACGAAGACACCCTATGTGGATTTCTAAGTTCTATTGACCAAAGTCCATTCACTCTTAATTTTGTTGTATGATATGTGCAATTTACTTGTATTGCTATAGTTTATAACCTTTTCAACGTTAACATTTGAATAGACTCACTTTTAAACTTAAAATTTGCATTATTTTCTCGAAAGAATATTAAAAACATGTACCCTTTCTTGCTTAATCTCTATAATAGCGAGTATTGCTCCACACCAGTCAATCCATTCTTTTACTGGCTATAATGATTCTTCTTGTTGACTACACAACCTGATTCTTCTTGCAGTGTGGGTTGTGGACCCGATTCTTGATTCTCAATTCTTCTTGCAGTGGGGGACTCGATTATTCTTATGGAGTGCGGTAGCAACCCTTCTTACTATTGATGTTTGTAGCTCGGAAAGATACGTCCACACAGGTCTAGTGTCGGACATGTGGAAGTAGTCGAAGGACCTTTTAGAAACTTTGGAAATTCACTTTAATTAGAGGAATTATTAAAGTGAATGTATTTTTATAATTAAAGTGAGTTTAATTTAATGAAATGATCAAGTTATTAGCATTAGTGAATTAAATGAATCTTATCCATTGATCTCAACTGAGGTGAGATATAATCTCAATCGTTAATCTCTTTGAAGATTAGAGTTATGGTTAAACTCAATGTTATAAAAGGAAGCCAAGGTGAAAGGAGAAGACACATCTTGGAGACATTTATTGTAGTCAATGACTCATAGAGGGAGAGTAAAGGACTTTTGCTAAAGGAGATCTCAACAATGGTGAAGAAGGGCTTTCATCTAGAAATCAACTTAGTATAAGGAGAAGGAAGCATCAACAGAAAAATATGATAAGGACATATCTGGGCAGCATATCATCAATAGGTATAGCTACAGATCGGGTCGTACATAGCTAGAGCAGTGTCGTACACATCAGACAAGAGTCCAGAGCACATACATATCTGTCGCATAGGTGCAGAAGGGCATGTCCATACGTGTCACATAAGTGCAACAGGGGACGTACATACACATCGGACCGGTAGTCGAGGGATCGTACATACGTGTAGTGCAGTGGACACATACGCGTACATACATGTTGTGCAGGTTTTACAGGGCACATATAGATCGTACAAGACGCCAATATAGGGTCATACAACATGAACAAATTTGTTGGGTTGCAGGAGTTTTCTATATTTTTCTGTTTCTATTCTTAGTGGGAATATTTCTCAGTTTGGGAGCCCTTGTAAGCTTGGAATCATTATTTAATGAAAAAATTATTTGAAGGGAAAGTTTTTTGTGTGTTGTGTGAAGTTTGGTTTCCAGTTTTTGCTTCCGTTGTTTTATTTCCAACAAGTATATCTTATTTTGTGTGATGTAATTTTACTTTTAGCAAGGATAAACACAAGGTAGTAAGGTATCTTGGTGCTAAAAATTGAGATTTGTTAACATGGTATCAGAGATTGCACTCTAAGAAGGAGACCAATTTCAGGTACACAGTAATTTGTGCATAAGATATGTTAGATTTGCAAGTAGATCTTTGCAGATCTATAAACTAGTAGTGAAATTCTCATGGGTGCTTGAAGGAATAAGCATAGGGCAGTGTTTTTTGTTCAGATCTAGAAATAACAACAATCGGTCTGGGGTTTGAAGACCAGTTGGATGGAGCATCTAACTTACTGTCTTGGAAGGAGAGGGTAACCTTTCTTTTGAAGGAACATGACCTTTGGGAGATTATAGAAAAAATTGTTCTTGCACCTGTTATCGCACGGTTTGTAGGAGAGGTTGAAATAGCTTGAGTCAAGGGTAGAAACCGGCGTAACAGGAGCTTC